>JARNME010000127.1:0-86168 GCA_030179655.1 Scaptomyza flava
AGGCTAGACATGTGATTAAGGTCCACATACTCTTTGATGAACGCGGAATACTGAGACTTCAACTCAGGATGACGTGCCAATTTGCGTTCCAGGTTACAAAAACGACGATAAGCTTGCTGATAGGAATCCCCAATCAGATCCACAGGATGTTTAACTGGAAGGCGAACCGAATATTCGCCAGTGCCCAAACTAGCAAAAGTTTGTTTAAAATGGGCTTCACTGTCAAGTTCCTCCTTAGTAGATTCATTTACTTCACTAGAGCAGGATTCTAACTCCCAAAAACGACGTACGATTTCATCAAGCTTATGATCAGGGCTAGTTGTTGGCGTTGAAATCGAGCGAGTGGCCATCAATGAGGCAGGGCTTGTTGATGACGTTCCTCCTGTCACTATCCAACCTAAATGAGTTTTTTGGAGAATGGGTAAGCCAAGAGCGACTTTAATTTGGCCAACGCATAACAATTCAAAAAACAGAGCAGCTCCAATTAGAAGATCGATTTGTTGAGGCTTAAAGAATTCTGGATCAGCCAATCGAATATTTGAGGGTATATTCCAACGATCAGTGCTAACACCATAGCTCGGCTGATTTCCAGTAATAAACGGAGCTATTAAAACTGAGATGCTAGCAGCGTAGTCAGTTGTTCGCGATTTAAGACTTATATCAGCTGCATAGCCTTCTGAGTCAACACTAGACTCCCCTAGTCCTGAAATCAAAGTAGGCGACCGATGCTTACGTTGCTGGAGGTAGTGAGCTAAACGGGATGTAATAATGTGCACCTGCGAACTAGAATCGAGTAGAGCACGGCAAGGAACAAGAACACCAGTGCGACTCCTAACGCTGATGACAGCAGTTGCCAATAGCACAATGTCTTGACTGAGATTTTGGGCTACAAGTGTTGACGAGGATTTTGCAGCAGGCGCATGCGGAGCAGATATGATTTGAGAGCCCTCAATCTGAGTCTCAAAATGAAGAAGAGTGTGATGCTTGGCCTTACAACGATTGCAGGCGGTCGAACTGCACTCTTTCATTCTATGCCCCTTGCGCAGGCTATTAATGCAAAGAGACAGCTTCTTAACCTCGCGAAGACGCAGTTGCAGAGACAGATTTCCAAAACGGGAGCAATTGTAAATCAAATGGCCTGATGATTCACAAAACTCGCATTCATTTGTGCTGGTGTTAGTAGCGACAAAGGCATTTCTACTGGTGTTAAGGGTTTTGCTTCTTTTTCCCACCTTGGAGCTAGGCGTATACGTTGCCATAGCGTGTTCCACATTTTCCAACCTTTGACATCGTCTATCCAAAATGCCATGAATTGTTCACAGGTCGGGATTGCATCCATCGGTGCTCTCTCCTCCCAACTGGTCTGAGTTGCCTTGTCCACTTTCTGTAGCAAGCTGTGCACAATAATAAAGCCTGCAATCTGCTCAACGCTGCCCATGCCTTGAAGAGCGCGGATGTTGTCGTTTACGGTATCCGAAAGGGTTCGAAGTTTAACCGCTTACGACGATTCGATGCAATCCACACTCAAAATCTCAGTGAAATGTGCCTGAAAAATAAGACGCTTGTTATTAAACCGCTTTTTTAGTAAATCTAACGCAATTGAATAGTTAGCACTGCTGATTTCCAACGATGAAACACACTCCAGGGCTGGTCCTTTCAGGCACGATCGCAAATGCTGAAACTTCTCTACATCTGGTAATCCTGAGTCGCTGTCAATGATTGACGAGAACATTGAAATGAAATCTGCATACTTTGTGTAGCCTCCGCTGAACTCTGGAAGCTTAAGCTCAGGCAATCGAATCCGGCTCTGAGACAATGTGTGATTGTCAGCAGATGCTTCATGCCTCATGGTCGAACACAAAGGCGATGATATCTTTCGCTTATTAGTTCGCGGCGCAAGCTAGTCTCAACGAGTATTGATAATTCATCAAAAGATTCACGCAATTCACTCCCGATTTCATTATAATCCAGCTCCTCAAATGCGTAATGCATACTGTTGAATTGCTGCTGCGCGCTTTCAAGACCTTTAAGCCGGATCGCCAACTCCTCTTCGCTGAGATGCCCAATATGCTCCGGAGCAATAGCTTTGGCCATCCGCTTCACTTGTTCGTTAATAGCCTTAGCCTTAGCTTTATAAAACGGAGCACCAAGTGACGGAACTGCAGCATTATTAATCACCTCAACAGTATTCGGAATGTTGAATATGTTTTTGATTTTATATGTACACGCACGCGAAATAAAGTTCTAGAGCCACTGAATGTCGGACACTTGCAAGCTATTGTTCAAAGAACAGAGTATGTCAATCACAATTCAATTTATTGCCTCGAAAAACACTTTCATATATTGCAGTTTTACATGCACTGAATTCTTGCGATTTACTTATTTTTGCAAGTGCAGCTGGTAACAACGTAACGATTTAATTGCACCAATATACCAAGGTCAAACAGGTAAGTAGGCTCTAGTCGGGAGAGCACGACTTGACGGTACCCTGAACCCAGTTTTAATAATATATTAAATTTATATAAGTCTTTGGTATACTGACTTAACTTCAATCGATATCTCCTGTGTTTCTTAACCGATTTGGACGAAATTTTCAAAAAAGTTATATTATTACCCATTACTTCAACCCTCATTTTTAGATTTTCCAAATTCGATATTTTATTGTTATCGATATTATGTGTATATCGGAAACCAGAATAGTTATCGATAATTTGAAGCAAACTTGTTCTGCTTATGGTATAGGAGAACTTAAATACAAAATCTGAAGTCTCTAGCTTTTGTAGTCTCTGAGATCCACGCGTTCATACAGACGGACGGACGGACCGACAGACGGACATGGCTATATCGTCTCGGCTGTTGATGCTGATCAAGAATATATATACTTTATGGGGTCGGAGATGCTTCCTTCTGCCTGTTACATACTTTTGCACAAAACCATTATACCCTTATTTACCCATTTTATGGGTTAAGGGTATAAAAAGCGCAAACACCTTGAGAACAAGCAAATGCAAAGCGAATCGGGAGCAGCAATAGCAATGCAGAAACGATTGCTGCAGCGGTTAAATGTTTAAAGAGACAAGAGAAGATAATGCGCGGGCGGCAATGCAAGTCAAACACCTTAATGCAAAAGTGAACGCAAAAACGAAGCGACAACAGCGAAAAAGATAAAGAGCGCGGGCGCACTTTACTAACTCTATAAGTTAAATAATTTTTAATTATTTAAACAAATGCAAAGTTATCACGTCGGGGTCACCAAATGTTGAGCTATTGAGCTTTTCAATAGCTATCGAATTTCCGAAATGTCACTCAACAATTTAAAAATGATGCGAGATTGCATTGATGAGTATAGTACATATATTTTAATTTGCCTTCGTGGCCGAACTTAAATTACTTTACAAATTTTAAAGTTGTGTTTTGCAACTAACCCCGATTTGGGCTGTGCAATAATAAGCGATTTTTTCGTTTGTCGCGAAACAGACAAACGACCGAAGTTGAGCTACCGACGAATTTGATAGAACTGAACGGCTGCAGAACTGCAGCAGCGGCTTGCACTCAGCTGAAGGCCAAGGGCAAACAATAGAGAATGTAATAAACTAAATATAAGAGCTTATGCAAAACAATAGTTGGACTTTACGTTAAGTTGCTCTTATGTTGCGCAGAGCATGATAGGTTATAGCGATTAGAGATAAGAGAGTTATGGTTGTGTTGATGCTGGTTTTGGTTTAGTTAACTGCGTAACCAAACATTCTCCACCCGTTGGAAGACATGGGCTTTCAACAACATCCTGTTTGGGAAGTGCATATAATTTGCGCACAGCTCTCTTGATAATCCCAGTTCATGTCTTGAGAACAGCTACTCGGGAGGCGCCGTCAGCACCAGCAACAAGCTCTACCACACGAACCAGTGGCCACTTAAGGGGTGGCAAGTTTTCGTTTTTCATTGATAAGAACACCAGGCTGCGATGTCCACCATTTAGAGCGCTGCTGGAGAAGCGTTAAATATTCCTCACGCCAGCGATTCCAGAAAATTTGTTGGTAATACGCTATAAGCTGCCAGCAATCTAGGCGGCTAACGTTCAGCGCCGTGACAGCAGGCTCTGGGTACAGTACGAGTGGCACACTACCAAGGAAGTGCGCAGAAGTTAGTAGATCCAGATCTGCAGGGTGCTCTGAAAGTGGAAAAAGAGGTCGTGAGTTTATTATAGCGGCAATGTGGCAAACGAGTGTGCGAAGATCATCCAGGGGCAAAAGCGAGGGTCCGACCGATCGATAAAAATGATATTTTGCTGTCTTCACCGCCGCCTCCCAAAGTCCACCGAAGTGTGTCGAACGAGGTGGGATGAAATCCTATTCAATGTCATCGGAAGTACAAAACTCTCGGACAGTGTTGATGTGCTTCTCGCTGAGGAAGAGCCGCTTGAGATCAGCTAGTTCATTCTTGGCTCCCACGAAATTAGTAGCATTTTCCGACCATATGCGAGTAGGTTTACATCTAGTTAGAATGAAATGCTGAAGTGCATTTAGAAAAGCTGCTGTAGACAAATCAGGAACCAGTTCGAGATGCACCGTCTTTGTCGCAAAGCAAATGAACACCGAAATGTAGCATTTTACAGGACCTTTGTTTCGAACTTCACTCTTGAAGTAAAATGGTCCACAGTAGTCCACTCCAGTGACAGCGAAAGGATGCGAAACACTCACACGATCCCGGGAAGATCCGCCATGATTGTCTCAGCTAGGACCGGTTTAGCTCGAAAGCACATGATGCATTTGCTTGTCACGCTGGAGACAGTCTTGCGACCACCAATAGGCCAATAGTGGAGCCGAATGTGAGCACGAAGCGAACGAGATCCAGCATGCAGCTGACGCCTGTGAAAATGCATGATGATGGCGCGTGTGACAGGATGATGGCTTGGAAGCATTACAGGATGCTGCGCATCGAAATCCAGACTCGAGTGCTTTAGACGGCCACCAACACGAAGAAGTCCACACTCATCCATTTACGGGGTAAGCGAGGCAACAGAGCTGGATGATTTGATCATTCGTCTGCTTTGAAGAGCCCTATATTCATCGCTTAGGTTAGCCATCTGGATGCTGCGCAATAGTAATTGGGTGCCTTTGTGTATCCACTCTGCTGTAAGACCGGGATGCCTGATTTGATATCGAAATTTATGTATGACACCGAACACATGCCGTAGGTGATGAAAGGAGTTTACAAATTTACATCCTATGCTGACATCAGAAGATTTAGAAACACCAATTAGTACTCTTTGCCGGAGCTCTGGAAGCGTCTGGGCCGGCAGACATGATGCAGGCCATTCGCACTCTCCCTTGGTTAAGAAATCGGGACCATGAGACCATAACGATGATTCTATAAGCTCGCTGGGAAGTGCTCCTCTAGACAGAATGTCTGCCGGATTGCATGCCGTTGGTACGTAGCGCCATTCCATTCCTGTCGATAATTCTTGGATTAACGATATGCGATTAGCTGTGAACGTTTGGAATCTGGAAGGCTCAAAGATCTTGGCCTTGGATATCACGGGTCCGATAAGCCCAGGCGGATCATAGAACCGAGCAATGGTTGAAAGTACAATCCGTGAAGCTGGATCCCATGCCAATCCAAGCGTCTTAGTGATATCTGTGCCATCATCAAACTTTAGAAAGGTCTAGGCACCTGCTGAGGCACGCTAGGATCATTGGAACACCATTTCCGAAGCTTGAAATTCCCTTTCCGTAAAAGACTGACTGTTTGATGCATGACTTCAACTACTTCTTGGGCAGAGTCACCTCCAGTGATGAGATCATCTACGTAGAAATCGCTCAAGACCACCTTAGATCCAACAGGAAACGATCTTCATTCATCAATGGCCAATTGCTGCATGGCCCGAACTGCCACAAAAGAAGCTGGCTTTGTGCCATAGGTAACGGTATCGAGTTTGAAAACTTGAATTTTCTGATGAGGCGCATCACGCCAAAGGATGCATTGCAGTCAGCCATCCTAACGCACCTATACATTTTGCAAATGTCACCAGTCAAGGCTACTGGAAATGTTCTAAATTGCAAAAGAGTGTTGAAAAGCTTGCGTTGAATTGTTGGGCCTGTCATGAGGATTTCATTAAGCGAATAACCAGACGTAGACACAGATGAACCATCAAACACAACTCTAAGCTTAGTGGTTGAGCTATCCTCTTTCAGCACGCAATGATGAGGAAAATAATACTTGCAGCGACTTAGCATGTGCGACTCAACAATAGACATGTGATTAAGGTCCACATACTCTTTGATGAACGCGGAATACTGAGACTTCAACTCAGGATGACGCGCCAATTTGCGTTCCAGGTTACAAAAATGGCGATAAGCTTGCTGATAGGAATCCCCAATCAGATCCACAGGATGTTTAACTGGAAGGCGAACCGAATATTCGCCAGTGCCTAAACGAGCAAAAGTTTGTTTAAAATGGGCTTCACAGTCAAGTTCCTCCTTAGTAGATTCATTTACTACTCTAGAGCAGGATTCTAACTCCCAAAAACGACGTACGATTTCATCAAGCTTATGATCAGGGCTAGTTGTTGGCGTTGAAATCGAGCGAGTGGCCATCAATGAGGCAGGGCTTGTTGATGACGTTCCTCCTGTCACTATCCAACCTAAATGAGTTTTTTGGAGAATGGGTAAGCCAGGATCGACTTTAATTTGGCCAACGCATAACAATTCAAAAAACAGAGCAGCTCCAATTAGAAGATCGATTTGTTGAGGCTTAAAGAATTCTGGATCAGCCAATCGAATATTTGAGGGTATATTCCAACGATCAGTGCTAACATCATAGCTCGGCTGATTTCCAGTAATAGACGGAGCTATTAAAACTGAGATGCTAGCAGCGTAGTCAGTTGTTCGCGATTTAAGACTTATATCAGCTGCATAGCCTTCTGAGTCAACACTAGACTCCCCTAGTCCTGAAATCAAAGTAGGCGACCGATGCTTACGTTGCTGGAGGTAGTGAGCTAAACGGGATGTAATAATGTGCACCTGCGAACCAGAATCGAGTAGAGCACGGCAAGGAACATTAACACCAGTGCGACTCCTAACGCTGATGACAGCAGTTGCCAATAGCACAATGTCTTGACTGAGATTTTGGGCTACAAGTGTTGACGAGGATTTTGCAGCAGGCGCATGCGGAGCAGATATAATTTGAGAGCCCTCAATCTGAGTCTCAAAATGAAGAAGAGTGTGATGCTTGGCCTTACAACGATTGCAGGCGGTCGAACTGCACTCTTTCATTCTATGCCCCTTGCGCAGGCAATTAATGCAAAGAGACAGCTTCTTAACCTCGCGACGACGCAGTTGCGGAGACAGATTTCCAAAACGGGAGCAATTGTAAATCAAATGGCCTGATGATTCACAAAACTCGCATTCATTTGTGCTGGTGTTAGTAGCGACAAAGGCCTTTCTACACTTGTGTACACTTGCAAGCTATTGTTCAAAGAACAGAGTATGTTAATCACAATTCATTTAATTGCCTCGAAAAACACTTTCATATATTACAGTTTTGTATGCACTGAATTCTTGCGATTTACTTATTTTTGCAAGTGCACTGCTAACAACGTAACGATTTAATTGCACCAATATACCAAGGTCAAAAAAGGGCAAACACCTTGAGAACAAGCAAATGCAAAGCGAATCGGGAGCAGCAATAGCAATGCAGAAACGATTGCTGCAGCGGTTAAATGTTTAAAGAGACAAAAGAAGATAATGCGCGGGCGTCAATGCAGGTCGAACACCTTAATGCAAAAGTGAACGCAAAAACGAAGCGACAACAGCGAAAACGATAAAGAGCGCGGGCGCACTTTACTAACTCTATAAGTTTAATAATTTTTTATTATTTAAACAAATGCAGAGTAATCAAGTCGGGGTCACCAAATGTTGAGCTATTGAGCTTTTTCAATAGCTATCGAATTTCCGAAATGTCACTCAACAAATTATAAATGCTGCGAGATTGCATTGGTGAATATAGTACACTCTTTCATTCTATGCCCCTTGCGCAGGCAATTAATGCAAAGAGACAGCTTCTTAACCTCGCGACGACGCAGTTGCGGAGACAGATTTCCAAAACGGGAGCAATTGTAAATCAAATGGCCTGATGATTCACAAAACTCGCATTCATTTGTGCTGGTGTTAGTAGCGACAAAGGCCTTTCTACTGGTGTTAAGGGTTTTGCTACTTTTTCCCACCTTGGAGCTAGGCGTATACGTTGCCATAGCGTGTTCCACATTTTCCAACCTTTGACATCGTCTATCCAAAAAAGCCATGAATTGTTCACATGTCGGGATTGTATCCATCGGTGCTGTCTTCTCCCAACTGGTCTGAGTTGCCTTGTCCACTTTCTGTAGCAAGCTGTGCACAATAATAAAGCATGCAATCTGCTCAACGCTGCCCATGCCTTGAAGAGCGCGGATGTTGGCGTTTACGGTATCCGAAAGGGTTCGAAGTTTAACCGCTTACGACGACTCGATGCAATCCAAACCCAAAATCTCAGTGACATGTGCCTGAAAAATAAGACGCTTGTTATTAAACCGCTTTTTAGTAAATCTAACGCAATTGAATAGTTAGCACTGCTGATTTCCAACGATGAAACACACTCCAGGGCTGGTCCTTTCAGGCACGATCGCAAATGCTGAAACTTCTCTACATCTGATAATCCTGAGTCGCTGTCAATGATTGACGAGAACATTGAAATGAAATCTGCATACACTTGTGTACACTTGTGTACACTTGCAAGCTATTGTTCAAAGAACAGAGTATGTTAATCACAATTCATTTAATTGCCTCGAAAAACACTTTCATATATTACAGTTTTGTATGCACTGAATTCTTGCGATTTACTTATTTTTGCAAGTGCACTGCTAACAACGTAACGATTTAATTGCACCAATATACCAAGGTCAAAAAAGGGCAAACACCTTGAGAACAAGCAAATGCAAAGCGAATCGGGAGCAGCAATAGCAATGCAGAAACGATTGCTGCAGCGGTTAAATGTTTAAGAGACAAAAGAAGATAATGCGCGGGCGTCAATGCAGGTCGAACACCTTAATGCAAAAGTGAACGCAAAAACGAAGCGACAACAGCGAAAACGATAAAGAGCGCGGGCGCACTTTACTAACTCTATAAGTTTAATAATTTTTTATTATTTAAACAAATGCAGAGTAATCAAGTCGGGGTCACCAAATGTTGAGCTATTGAGCTTTTTCAATAGCTATCGAATTTCCGAAATGTCACTCAACAAATTATAAATGCTGCGAGATTGCATTGGTGAATATAGTACATATATTTTAATTTGCCTTCGTGGCCGAACTTAAATTACTTTACAAATTTTAAAGTTGTGTTTTGCAACTAACCCCGATTTGGGCTGTGCAATAATAAGCGATTTTTTCGTTTGTCGCGAAACAGACAAACGACCGAAGTTGAGCTACCGGCGAATTTGATAGAACTGAACGGCTGCAGAACTGCAGCAGCGGCTTGCACTCAGCTGAAGGCCAAGGGCAAACAATAGAGAATGTAAATATAAGAGCTTATGCAAAACAATAGTTGGACTTTACGTTAAGTTGCTCTTATGCTGTGCAGAGCATGATAGGTTATAGCGATTAGAGATAAGAGAGTTATGGTTCTGTTGATGCTGGTTTTGGTTTAGTTAACTGCGGAACCAAACAATACATGCATTTCCGTTTTTGACGAAACGTTGGGGCGGGTGGGGCCAGCTTGGGCCGTATTGGTGGGCGTGGCATCTTAACTTTTAATACAGTTTTTGAGGGGTTAGTTTTGAGTTATCGAATTTATCGATTTGCCAGCCCCCCAATTATTTATTTATTATTATTCCCTTCGGTAACGAGTATGAAATATGTTTTTTTCAAAATTAGATAAGATAGGAATGATTGGACGTGTTACAAACATTTTTAATGCAGTTTATTTTTTCAGACGGCAGTTGATATTTACTCTAGCTGTAAATACATACAAGGCAAATATTGATTTTATAATTTCCCAGCCCCAATCTTAATACTTTATCTGCCTTGCCCATAAATAAAGATATTTCAAGTCTTTACCTTTACGGGTGTTGAAAAAATTTGCATTCATACAGACGGACAGATACAATGACGACGGATATTGCACAAAACCAATAAGCCCTTTACCTTCGGTATCAGAGTATAAAAAAAAATGAGGTAGTTGATGTTTTATGAGAACTTACGTATTCAAGAGTTTTTTTCTTAAGGATAAAATCCGTTTTGAAAAGTACTTCCTGTGCTCTTTTTTACTTTCATAAGTTTCCATTAAAGATTCACAATCGATTTTTGCTTTATCCAATGTACTTTTATAATCATTAACTTTTGTTTGTCCCATGCTTATTTCAACGCATAATTTCTTTGCCTTGTAAATATTTAACTTTTGTTGTATTCCTTGGCGCTCCTTATGTTGATTTACTAAAACCTGTAACCTTGTAATAAATGTGTATTTATGTGTGTATGACGTAAAAAATTTACAATAAAAAAACAATATAACATACTGTTCTAGTCTCTTTTGCTCTTTCAGAAGGTTCTCTTGTTCCCGCTCTTTATCAACATGAGCATTTTTCTGTGATTTGCGCAATTCTTTCAATTCTTTCAAATCGTTGAAATGTTGTATTAGCTGGTTGTTGCACACAGAGGTAATTGTGTTCATTAAAAGTTCTTGTGGATTCATTTTAGAAAAGTCCTGTTTAGTGACATACACAAAACATATTATTTTACCAGCAAGAAATATGAACTGATTTAGTAAGTTTGCAAGACTACTGTATCCATACTCACAAGACCACTACTACGCTTTCAAATGAAAAACAATTTTGTAGTTGGATGAAATCGACAATAATCCAAGTATTGGCTTGACCCATAATTAATTTATCATTGTAATCTTACTTTACCAACTGCACCCTATTTTTGTCGACATATCTATTGACACTAGCTCAAAAACTGTGGCGGATATATGCTATCGAATTTTTTAATGGCAGGTAAGTTTGGCGGACATTGCCGTCTTATATGCTACAAAATTTTGCGACTATAGCTCAAAAAAACACAAGCACTTTAGCTAAAAAAAAACACAAGAATTTTCGTTTTATAGCGGCGCCCAGAACTGCTGGGGCGAAAGTGGTGACCGTGGTTTTAAAATTATTTATGCATTTTGTATCTCCTATTATGGCAACAAGTTCAGTAGTTCGATGCAGATAGAATCTGCGTTCCCCATTTCGCAAGGCAAGTTTGGTAGTTTGGTTGTGGAAAATTGTATGGTTTTATCGAATTTTTTAACTATATTTATTTGGATAAAGTTTCAAAATCGCATAAATCAAAATTGCATTGTTATTGATTACATGTGTAAATCGTAACGGGAAGAGTTTTCGGTAGTTTAAAGCAAACTTTAAGATATTTTAATGTGCTAGTTCGACGCGCTGATACTAACAAACATGGCCATATCGACTCGGCTATAGTTGTAGTCGGAGATACTTCCTTCTGCCTTTTACATACATACATATATAAATACTACATTGACACAATATCATTACCCAGCAAACCATAAGAGCTCTAAATAAGCTCATATATGACTCTTTTTCCTGAGCGTGCACACTCATAATGATCTCATAAAACAATCATAAACCTTCAGAAAACCCTCATATATGAGTGGGTTTTTCTACTAAACTGGTCGCTCATATAAGAGCTCTAACTCCAATTCATAAAAGAGCCTTTTCTGAGTTGTTTTTTGCACTCATTCAGAGCTCTAAATCCAATTCAAAAAAGAGACTTTTCTGAGTTGTTTTTTGCACTCATTCAGTGCTCTTTTCTGATGACAAAATAATAAGAAATGCACAAATGGTTTAACCATTAAATTAAATGTGGTATTTTATTAATAAATTAATTAGAAAAAAATACATTCAAATTAAAAATATATACAGCAAACGCTCGATAACATGACCTAATTAAAAACAAGGCAGTTCACGTTGACGAAATTGTTCACGTTTTCGAATTCCAAAATAGTATAAAATGAATACAAATTCACTCATTTAAATTCGCATTTTATTGTATATTAATTAAAATAATACTTTAAGCACAGCTTTCTACTTTATAAGGTGGAGCACATTCAAATCATTTTAATCGATGCCTTCTTGGCTAGCCCACTCTCCCGCTTTGTTGAAAATTTCAACTGCTACAATTGATTTAATTTTCTCTGGAGCCTCTGAGATGAAGTCATCGTCGTCGGATTCGTCCTCCTGTTCAACATCATTATTCGCAATGTCAACGTCAACATCATCGTTTTAGAATAGTTGTACACATTGTAGAAAAGTGAAATTTTGCGCAATTCTTTCGTCTGCAGTTGACTTTGTAAATTTTGTGCGGAGAAAAAATTAAACAATTAAGAAGGCTCTAGTCGGGAGAGCCCGACTAGAAGATACCCTGAACCCAGTTTCGATAAATAAATTAAATTTATGTAAAACTTTGGTATACTGACTTAGCTTCGATATTTTTTGTTATCAATTTCAAGTGTATATCGGAAACCAGAATAGTTATCGATAACTTGAAGCTCATGGTATACTTACATATACATCTCTGTGGGAGATAAAAGCTTTTTGACTTAAAATACGGAGGGGTGGGGGACGGGGGGCTGGGGGCTGGGGCTGGGGGCAGAACGGAAGAAGAGAGAAAAGTTGCGAACATACAAACGGACAGACGGTCAGACGGACGGACACCATGACAGACATTGCACAAAGCCAATATACTCTTTACCTTCGTTAACGAGTATAAAAAATCATTTATCTTTCGATATTTAAATAGATTAAAAATAATTATAAAATTTTACTACATCTTTTTTGATAAAACGACTTTTCCAACATATGCTATCAAGTCCATATATTCACTGAACTTGGCGTCAATTAACTTGGTAAGTTTGGGTTCCCACTCGTTGAATAAAGTGAGTACTTTGTCTTCTACTTGTTTTTCTTGGATTGATTTGTGTTCAATGGCTTTCTTCAATTGTTCTAGATTTCATTGGTGTTGACGATAATCAGCGAGAGCCTGCAACAAAAAAAAATTTATTTGAAGAAAAAAATGATATTTTTTTTTTTATTTTAGGCTTAAAAAATATTTAAATTCCTTAAGATAGCTATACCCAAATGTGCACGTTCGGAATACCGCTGATAAATTTGACCCCTTTTTTGTCTCAAAGTTAATTTTAAGCTCACACGTACTCACGTATTACGACTTGGAACTTTTTTTTAGAGCAACTAAGGGAAGGAAAACAAATGTAAGAGACAAAACAACTAACAGGTTTTCTTAAACATTCGAATGTTTCACGTAAAAATAAACTTATCCAAAAGGAGTAATATTAAAACTTTTCTTTTGACTTAAATTCTTGTTTGAAAAAATCAAAAGTTTTAGTTATATACTTATATGCTACAAAATTTTGCGACTATAGCTCAAAAAAACACAAGCACTTTAGCTAAAAAACACAAGAATTTTCGTTTTATAGCGGCGTTTTGATCCCAGAACTGCTGGGGCGAAAGTGGTGACCGTGGTTTTAAAATTATTTATGCATTTTTGTATCTCCTATTATGGCAACAAGTTCAGTAGTTCGATGCAGATAGAATCTGCGTTCCCCATTTCGCAAGGCAAGTTTGGTAGTTTTAGCTGTTTGGTTGTGGAAAATTGTATGGTTTTATCGATTTTTTTAACTATATTTATTTGGATAAAGTTTCAAAATCGCATAAATCAAAATTGCATTGTTATTGATTACATGTGTAAATCGTAACGGGAAGAGTTTTCGGTAGTTTAAAGCAAACTTTAAGATATTTAAATGTGCTAGTTCGACGCGCTGATACTAACAAACATGGCCATATCGTCTCGGCTATAGTTGTAGTCGGAGATACTTCCTTCTGCCTTTTACATACATACATATATAAATACTACATTGACACAATATCATTACCCAGCAAACCATAAGAGCTCTAAATAAGCTCATATATGACTCTTTTTCCTGAGCGTGCACACTCATAATGATCTCATAAAACAATCATAAACCTTCAGAAAACCCTCATATATGAGTGGGTTTTTCTACTAAACTGGTCGCTCATATAAGAGCTCTAACTCCAATTCATAAAAGAGCCTTTTCTGAGTTGTTTTTTGCACTCATTCAGAGCTCTAAATCCAATTCAAAAAAGAGACTTTTCTGAGTTGTTTTTTGCACTCATTCAGTGCTCTTTTCTGATGACAAAATAATTAGAAATGCACAAATGGTTTAACCATTAAATTAAATGTGGTATTTATTAATAAATTAATTAGAAAAATATACATTCAATTAAAAATATATACAGCAAACGCTCGATAACATGACCTAATTATAAACAAGGCAGTTCACGTTGACGAAATTGTTCACGTTTTCGAATTCCAAAATAGTATAAAATGAATACAAATTCACTCATTTAAATTCGTATTTTATTGTATATTAATTAAAATAATACTTTAAGCACAGCTTTCTACTTTATAAGGTGGAGCGCATTCAAATCATTTTAATCGATGCCTTCTTGGCTAGCCCACTCTCCCGCTTTGTTGAAAATTTCAACTGCTACAATTGATTTAATTTTCTCTGGAGCCTCTGAGATGAAGTCATCGTCGTCGGATTCGTCCTCCTGTTCAACATCATTATTCGCAATGTCAACGTCAACATCATCGTTTTAGAATAGTTGTACACATTGTAGAAAAGTGAAATTTTGCGCAATTCTTTCGTCTGCAGTTGACTTTTGTGAATTTTGTGCGGAGAAAAAATTAAACAATTAAGAAGGCTCTAGTCGGGAGAGCCCGACTAGAAGATACCCTGAACCCAGTTTCGATATATAAATTAAATTTATGTAAAACTTTGGTGTAATGACTTAGCTTCGATATTTTTTGTTATCAATTTCAAGTGTGTATCGGAAACCAGAATAGTTATCGATAACTTGATGCTCATGGTATACTTACATATACATCTCTGTGGGAGATAAAAGCTTTTTGACATAAAATACGGAGGGGTGGGTGACGGGGGGCTGGGCTGGGGCAGAACGGAAGAAGAGAGAAAAGTTGCGAACATAGAAACGGACAGACGGTCAGACGGACGGACACCATGACAGACATTGCACAAAGCCAATATACTCTTTACCTTCGTTAACGAGTATAAAAAATCATTTATCTTTCGATATTTAAATAGATTTAAAATAATTATAAAATTTTACTACATCTTTTTTTGATAAAACGACTTCTCCAACATATGCTATCAAGTCCATATATTCACTGAACTTGGCGTCAATTAACTTGGTAAGTTTGGGTTCCCACTCGTTGAATAAAGTGAGTACTTTGTCTTCTACTTGTTTTTCTTGGATTGATTTGTGTTCAATGGCTTTCTTCAATTGTTCTAGATTTCATTGGTGTTGATGATAATCAGCGAGAGCCTGCAACAAAAAAAAATTTTATTTGAAGAAAAAAATGATATTTTTTTTTTATTTTATGCTTAAAAAATATTTAAATTCCTTAAGAATAGCTATACCCAAATGTGCACGTTCGGAATACCGCTGATAAATTTGACCCCTTTTTTGTCTCAAAGTTAATTTTAAGCTCACACGTACTCACGTATTACGACTTGGAACTTTTTTTTAGAGCAACTAAGGGAAGGAAAACAAATTTAAGAGACAAAACAATTAACAGGTTTTCTTAAACATTCGAATGTTTCAAGTAAAAATAAACTTATCCAAAAGGAGTAATATTAAATCTTTTTCTTTTGACTTAAATTCTTGTTTGAAAAAATCAAAAGTTTTAGTTATATACTCCTACTTCTTTTAGTAAAAAGAGAACGTAAAAATATGTTTTAAAATAAAAATATTAAAAGAATTAAAAATCTGTAATAATACTGTACGAATATATTAATATATTATAATATTGTGACTTGTGCTGTAATTAAAAAGATAAAATCGACAAAAATAGTTGGTTTCAAATCTTGAAATTACCTGGGAGTTTAAATTTTCCATACATTCTAATCTTGCCCGAAACTCGATTATGGCTTCTTTGATTCTTTCTAAATTGAAGCTTGATAGTTGATCAAAATCACTTTTATAGGGAAAATTTACGCTTGACGGAAGCTGGCCATTGCACAGGTCCTTCATTTCCGAAGTTTTAGATTGAATTTCCTGCATTTTAACTTTAATTGAAGACACGAACTTATCGACTGTGGACTTAAAAATATTATTATTGAAGTTTCATCAGTTGTCTTTGTATTATCAGCTTACTGCGGCTTTTCTAAAGTGCTCTTCGCTTTCCTTGAGTGTGTTTATTTGCGTATCTTGATACTGTTTGTGGACAGATTCAATTATTCGTTTTAAATTTAATAATTTATTTTACTTACAATAAAATGATTTATTTGTGGATTCTACTTTCATTTGCAACTTTTTTAGTTCAGTCTCCATATTTCCATAATGCGCTAATTTTGTTTCAATTTTTCTCTTTTTATCTCCTTCTTCGCGTAGAATTATTTGAAAGCGCTCAAATTTGGTATCAATTTCCCTTATATTGTTTCGTATTTGATCCTTTTCCAATTTTAATTTCGAGAATCTGTAAGACAATTGAATTTAAATTTGTAAAAGCCGTTTAAAAAACACAAATTTGTCGATTTTATCTGTATATATTAATAAACTATTTGGGGCGTTCTGTTCTGTTAAATTATTATATTTGATTTTTACTCTATTTCTCACCCTATTTTTTGTGTCCATTTGTGTACATAAATATACAGTTGGACTTCCATTGAAAGAATCTCAAGGGGACAAAAGAAAACTTCGTATAGAGACAATTTGTTATATAGAATGGGTTTTTGATGAAATCAAATTAGTTTTGCAAATAAATTCGGTAAACTTTGTTATACGTTACGTTATATAAAAGTACGTCTGCATAGAGAAATTTTTTTTTTACATTACATATAATACTCGATACCGAAGGTAAAGACTATTCTGGGTTTGTGCAATGTCCGTCATGGTATTTGTCCGCCTGTCCGCCTGTCCGTCCGTCTGTTTGACACCCTTTAAGCTAGAGATTCGAAACTTTACAAATATCTTTTTCTATGACTGTAAAGTAAAGTGTCAAGATTTGGGATCTACCATTACAGGGGGCTGTCCAATCTTGGATTAACGATATGCGATTAGCTGTGAACGTTTGGAATCTGGAAGGCTCATCACGTATCCAAGATAAGACAACTGCAGAATCCGACCAGCAATAATACCTACAATTGAACAAATTCATTTGAGCTACCTCTCGAATTAGCTGTGAAAGAAGTGCAGCAGCAGATAACTCCAGCTTTGGTATTGTAAGAGTCCGCAAGGGTGCCTTTCGAGACTTAGAGCACAAAAGATGAGCTACGCGCCTTCCACCTGTTATAAATACGACGTAAATGCATTCACCGTAAGCTTCAATGCTAGCATCACTAAATCCATGAACTTCGATGATGCCCTTTGGAACTATAACCAGACGCGGAAGCTTTATTTTCTCCGTATGAGAAATGTCAGCACACAAACTGTTCCAGGAACAATGCAGGGAAGCAGGAAGACTTTCATCCCAATCCAAATGTTCTCTCCAAAGGTGCTGCATAAAGATCTTGGCCTTGGATATCACGGGTCCGATAAGCCCAAGCGGATCATAGAACCGAGCAATGGTTGAAAGTACAATCCGTTTGCTAGGCTTGCCAGGCGCTTTCATCGGAGAGAAGTTAAACAGAAAGCAGTCTGAAGCTGGATCCCATGCCAATCCAAGCGTCTTAGTGATATCTGTGCCATCATCAAACTTTAGAAAGGTCTAGGCACCTGTTGAGGCACGCTAGGATCATTGGAACACCATTTCCGAAGCTTGAAATTCCCTTTCCGTAAAAGACTGACTGTTTGATGCATGACTTCAACTACTTCTTGGGCAGAGTCACCTCCAGTGATGAGATCATCTACGTAGAAATCGCTCAAGACCACCTTAGATCCAACAGGAAACGATCTTCATTCATCAATGGCCAATTGCTGCATGGCCCGAACTGCCAGAAAAGAAGCTGGCTTTGTGCCATAGGTAACGGTATCGAGTTTGAAAACTTGAATTTTCTGATGAGGCGCATCACGCCAAAGGATGCATTGCAGTCAGCCATCCTAACGCACCTATACATTTTGCAAATGTCACCAGTCCAGGCTACTGGAAATGTTCTAAATTGCAAAAGAGTGTTGAAAAGCTTGCGTTGAATTGTTGGGCCTGTCATGAGGATTTCATTAAGCGAATAACCAGACGTAGACACAGATGAACCATCAAACACAACTCTAAGCTTAGTGGTTGAGCTATCCTCTTTCAGCACGCAATGATGAGGAAAATAATACTTGCAGCGACTTAGCATGTGCGACTCAACGATAGACATGTAAGCAATCTTGAGACGCGAATGAGACTTCAACTGGAGACGCGCCAATTGCGTCAGTACAAACGACGATAGCTTGCTAGAATCCCATCGATCCACAGGAGTTAACGGAGGCGAACGATATTGCCGTGCTAAGAGCAAAGTGTTTAAAATGGGCTTCACAGTCAAGTTCCTCCTTAGTAGATTCATTTACTACACTAGAGCAGGATTCTAACTCCCAAAAACGACGTACGATTTCATCAAGCTTATGATCAGGGCTAGTTGTTGGCGTTGAAATCGAGCGAGTGGCCATCAATAAGGCAGGGCTTGTTGATGACGTTCCTCCTGTCACTATCCAACCTAAATGAGTTTTTTGGAGAATGGGTAAGCCAGGATCGACTTTAGTTTGGCCAACGCATAACAATTCAAAAAACAGAGCAGCTCCAATTAGAAGATCGATTTGTTGAGGCTTAAAGAATTCTGGATCAGCCAATCGAATATTTGAGGGTATATTCCAACGATCAGTGCTAACATCATAGCTCGGCTGATTTCCAGTAATAGACGGAGCTATTAAAACTGAGATGCTAGCAGCGTAGTCAGTTGTTCGCGATTTAAGACTTATATCAGCTGCATAGCCTTCTGAGTCAACACTAGACTCCCCTAGTCCTGAAATCAAAGTAGGCGACCGATGCTTACGTTGCTGGAGGTAGTGAGCTAAACGGGATTTAATAATGTGCACCTGCGAACCAGAATCGAGTAGAGCACGGCAAGGAACATGAACACCAGTGCGACTCCTAACGCTGATGACAGCAGTTGCCAATAGCACAATGTCTTGACTGAGATTTTGGGCTACAAGTGTTGACGAGGATTTTGCAGCAGGCGCATGCGGAGCAGATATAATTTGAGAGCCCTCAATCTGAGTCTCAAAATGAAGAAGAGTGTGATGCTTGGCCTTACAACGATTGCAGGCGGTCGAACTGCACTCTTTCATTCTA
Source organism: Scaptomyza flava (assembly GCA_030179655.1). Lineage (NCBI taxonomy): Eukaryota > Metazoa > Arthropoda > Insecta > Diptera > Drosophilidae > Scaptomyza > Scaptomyza flava. The sequence goes on from JARNME010000127.1 coordinate 19,430, forward strand.
TGCCCCTTGCGCAGGCAATTAATGCAAAGAGACAGCTTCTTAACCTCGCGAAGACGCAGTTGCGGAGACAGATTTCCAAAACGGGAGCAATTGTAAATCAAATGGCCTGATGATTCACAAAACACGCATTCATTTGTGCTGGTGTTAGTAGCGACAAAGGCCTTTCTACTGGTGTTAAGGGTTTTGCTACTTTTTCCCACCTTGGAGCTAGGCGTATACGTTGCCATAGCGTGTTCCACATTTTCCAACCTTTGACATCGTCTATCCAAAAAAGCCATGAATTGTTCACATGTCGGGATTGTATCCATCGGTGCTGTCTTCTCCCAACTGGTCTGAGTTGCCTTGTCCACTTTCTGTAGCAAGCTGTGCACAATAATAAAGCATGCAATCTGCTCAACGCTGCCCATGCCTTGAAGAGCGCGGATGTTGTCGTTTACGGTATCCGAAAGGGTTCGAAGTTTAACCGCTTACGACGACTCGATGCAATCCAAACCCAAAATCTCAGTGACATGTGCCTGAAAAATAAGACGCTTGTTATTAAACCGCTTTTTAGTAAATCTAACGCAATTGAATAGTTAGCACTGCTGATTTCCAACGATGAAACACACTCCAGGGCTGGTCCTTTCAGGCACGATCGCAAATGCTGAAACTTCTCTACATCTGATAATCCTGAGTCGCTGTCAATGATTGACGAGAACATTGAAATGAAATCTGCATACACTTGTGTACACTTGTGTACACTTGCAAGCTATTGTTCAAAGAACAGAGTATGTTAATCACAATTCATTTTATTGCCTCGAAAAGCACTTTCATATATTACAGTTTTGTATGCACTGAATTCTTGTGATTTACTTATTTTTGCAAGTGCACTGCTAACAACGTAACGATTTAATTGCACCAATATACCAAGGTCAAAAAGGGCAAACACCTTGAGAACAAGCAAATGCAAAGCGAATCGGGAGCAGCAATAGCAATGCAGAAACGATTGCTGCAGCGGTTAAATGTTTAAAGAGACAAGAGAAGATAATGCGCGGGCGTCAATGCAGGTCGAACACCTTAATGCAAAAGTGAACGCAAAAACGAAGCGACAACAGCGAAAACGATAAAGAGCGCGGGCGCACTTTACTAACTCTATAAGTTTAATAATTTTTTATTATTTAAACAAATGCAGAGTAATCAAGTCGGGGTCACCAAATGTTGAGCTATTGAGCTTTTTCAATAGCTATCGAATTTCCGAAATGTCACTCAACAAATTATAAATGCTGCGAGATTGCATTGGTGAATATAGTACATATATTTTAATTTGCCTTCGTGGCCGAACTTAAATTACTTTACAAATTTTAAAGTTGTGTTTTGCCACTAACCCCGATTTGGGCTGTGCAATAATAAGCGATTTTTTCGTTTGTCGCGAAACAGACAAACGACCGAAGTTGAGCTACCGGCGAATTTGATAGAACTGAACGGCTGCAGAACTGCAGCAGCGGCTTGAACTCAGCTGAAGGCCAAGGGCAAACAATAGAGAATGTAATAAACTAAATATAAGAGCTTATGCAAAACAATAGTTGGACCTTACGTTAAGTTGCTCTTATGCTGTGCAGAGCATGATAGGTTATAGCGATTAGAGATAAGAGAGTTATGGTTCTGTTGATGCTGGTTTTGGTTTAGTTAACTGCGGAACCAAACAATACATGCATTTCCGTTTTTGACGAAACGTTGGGGCGGGTGGGGCCAGCTTGGGCCGTCTTGGTGGGCGTGGCATCTTAACTTTTAATACAGTTTTTGAGGGGTTAGTTTTGAGTTATCGAATTTATCGATTTGCCAGCCCCCCAGTTATTTATTTATTATTATTTCCCTTCGGTAACGAGTATGAAATATGTTTTTTTCAAAATTAGATAAGATAGGAAAGATTGGACGTGTTACAAACATTTTTAATGCAGTTTATTTTTTTCAGACGGCAGTTGATATTTACTCTAGCTGTAAATACATACAAGGCAAATATTGATTTTATAATTTCCCAGCCCCCAATCTTAATACTTTATCTGCCTTGCCCATAAATAAAGATATTTCAAGACTTTACCTTTACGGGTGTTGAAAAAATTTGCATTCATACAGACGGACAGATACAATGACGACGGATATTGCACAAAACCAATAAGCCCTTTACCTTCGGTATCAGAGTATAAAAATACATGAGGTAGTTGATGTTTTATGAGAACTTACGTATTCAAGAGTTTTTTTCTTAAGGATAAAATCCGTTTTGAAAAGTACTTCCTGTGCTCTTTTTTACTTTCATAAGTTTCCATTAAAGATTCACAATCGATTTTTGCTTTATCCAATGTACTTTTATAATCATTAACTTTTGTTTGTCCCATGCTTATTTCAACGCATAATTTCTTTGCCTTGTAAATATTTAACTTTTGTTGTATTCCTTGGCGCTCCTTATGTTGATTTACTACTGTGTGTATGAAGTAAAAAATTTACAATAAAAAAACAATATAACTAACTGTTCTAGTCTCTTTTGCTCTTTCAGAAGGTTCTCTTGTTCCCGCTCTTTATCAACATGAGCATTTTTCTGTGATTTGCGCAATTCTTTCAATTCTTTCAAATCGTTGAAATGTTGTATTAGCTGGTTGTTGCACACAGAGGTAATTGTGTTCATTAAAAGTTCTTGTGGATTCATTTTAGAAAAGTCCTGTTTAGTGACATACACAAAACATATTATTTTACCAGCAAGAAATATGAACTGATTTAGTAAGTTTGCAAGACTACTGTATCCATACTCACAAGACCACTACTACGCTTTCAAATGAAAAACAATTTTGTAGTTGGATGAAATCGACAATAATCCAAGTATTGGCTTGACCCTTAATTAATTTATCATTGTAATCTTACTTTACCAACTGCACCCTATTTTTGTCGACATATCTATTGACACTAGCTCAAAAACTGTGGCGGATATATGCTATCGAATTTTTTAATGGCAGGTAAGTTTGGCGGACATTGCCGTCTTATATGCTACAAAATTTTGCGACTATAGCTCAAAAAAACACAAGCACTTTAGCTAAAAAAAAACACAAGAATTTTCGTTTTATAGCGGCGTTTTGATCCCAGAACTGCTGGGGCGAAAGTGGTGACCGTGGTTTTAAAATTATTTATGCATTTTTGTATCTCCTATTATGGCAACAAGTTCAGTAGTTCGATGCAGATAGAATCTGCGTTCCCCATTTCGCAAGGCAAGTTTGGTAGTTTTAGCTGTTTGGTTGTGGAAAATTGTATGGTTTTATCGATTTTTTTAACTATATTTATTTGGATAAAGTTTCAAAATCGCATAAATCAAAATTGCGTTGTTATTGATTACATGTGTAAATCGTAACGGGAAGAGTTTTCGGTAGTTTAAAGCAGACTTTAAGATATTTTAATGTGCTAGTTCGACGCGCTGATACTAACAAACATGGCCATATCGACTCGGCTATAGTTGTAGTCGGAGATACTTCCTTCTGCCTTTTACATACATACATATATAAATACTACATTGACACAATATCATTACCCAGCAAACCATAAGAGCTCTAAATAAGCTCATATATGACTCTTTTTCCTGAGCGTGCACACTCATAATGATCTCATAAAACAATCATAAACCTTCAGAAAACCCTCATATATGAGTGGGTTTTTCTACTAAACTGGTCGCTCATATAAGAGCTCTAACTCCAATTCATAAAAGAGCCTTTTCTGAGTTGTTTTTTGCACTCATTCAGAGCTCTAAATCCAATTCAAAAAAGAGACTTTTCTGAGTTGTTTTTTGCACTCATTCAGTGCTCTTTTCTGATGACAAAATAATAAGAAATGCACAAATGGTTTAACCATTAAATTAAATGTGGTATTTTATTAATAAATTAATTAGAAAAAAATACATTCAAATTAAAAATATATACAGCAAACGCTCGATAACATGACCTAATTAAAAACAAGGCAGTTCACGTTGACGAAATTGTTCACGTTTTCGAATTCCAAAATGGTATAAAATGAATACAATTCACTCATTTAAATTCGCATTTTATTGTATATTAATTAAAATAATACTTTAAGCACAGCTTTCTACTTTATAAGGTGGAGCACATTCAAATCATTTTAATCGATGCCTTCTTGGCTAGCCCACTCTCCCGCTTTGTTGAAAATTTCAACTGCTACAATTGATTTAATTTTTTCTGGAGCCTCTGAGATGAAGTCATCGTCGTCGGATTCGTCCTCCTGTTCAACATCATTATTCGCAATGTCAACGTCAACATCATCGTTTTAGAATAGTTGTACACATTGTAGAAAAGTGAAATTTTGCGCAATTCTTTCGTCTGCAGTTGACTTTTGTGAATTTTGTGCGGAGAAAAAATTAAACAATTAAGAAGGCTCTAGTCGGGGCTCTACCCTGAACCCAGTTTCGATAAATAAATTAAATTTATGTAAAACTTTGGTATACTGACTTAGCTTCGATATTTTTTGTTATCAATTTCAAGTGTATATCGGAAACCAGAATAGTTATCGATAACTTGAAGCTCATGGTATACTTACTTATACATCTCTGTGGGAGATAAAGCTTTTTTGACTTAAAATACGGAGGGGTGGGGGACGGGGGGCTGGGGGCTGGGGGCAGAACGGAAGAAGAGAGAAAAGTTGCGAACATAGAAACGGACAGACGGTCAGACGGACGGACACCATGACAGACATTGCACAAAGCCAATATACTCTTTACCTTCGTTAACGAGTATAAAAAATAATTTATCTTTCGATATTTAAATAGATTAAAAATAATTATAAAATTTTACTACATCTTTTTTTGATAAAACGACTTCTCCAACATATGCTATCAAGTCCATAAATTCACTGAACTTGGCGTCAATTAACTTGGTAAGTTTGGGTTCCCACTCGTTGAATAAAGTGAGTACTTTGTCTTCTACTTGTTTTTCTTGGATTGATTTGTGTTCAATGGCTTTCTTCAATTGTTCTAGATTTCATTGGTGTTGATGATAATCAGCGAGAGCCTGCAACAAAAAAAAAATTTTATTTGAAGAAAAAAATGATATTTTTTTTTTATTTTAGGCTTAAAAAATATTTAAATTCCTTAAGAATAGCTATACCCAAATGTGCACGTTCGGAATACCGCTGATAAATTTGACCCCTTTTTTGTCTCAAAGTTAATTTTAAGCTCACACGTACTCACGTATTAAGACTTGGAACTTTTTTTTAGAGCAACTAAGGGAAGGAAAACAAATTTAAGAGACAAAACAACTAACAGGTTTTCTTAAACATTCGAATGTTTCAAGTAAAAATAAACTTATCCAAAAGGAGTAATATTAAAACTTTTTCTTTTGACTTAAATTCTTGTTTGAAAAAATCAAAAGTTTTAGTTATATACTCCTACTTCTTTTAGTAAAAAGAGAACGTAAAAATATGTTTTAAAATAAAAATATTAAAAGAATTAAAAATCTGTAATAATACTGTACGAATATATTAATATATTATAATATTGTGACTTGTGCTGTAATTAAAAAGATAAAATCGACAAAAATAGTTGGTTTCAAATCTTGAAATTACCTGGGAGTTTAAATTTTCCATACATTCTAATCTTGCCCGAAACTCGATTATGGCTTCTTTGATTCTTTCTAAATTGAAGCTTGATAGTTGATCAAAATCACTTTTATAGGGAAAATTTACGCTTGACGGAAGCTGGCCATTGCACAGGTCCTTCATTTCCGAAGTTTTAGATTGAATTTCCTGCATTTTAACTTTAATTGAAGACACGAACTTATCGACTGTGGACTTAAAAATATTATTATTGAAGTTTCATCAGTTGTCTTTGTATTATCAGCTTACTGCGGCTTTTCTAAAGTGCTCTTCGCTTTCCTTGAGTGTGTTTATTTGCGTATCTTGATACTGTTTGTGGACAGATTCAATTATTCGTTTTAAATTTAATAATTTATTTTACTTACAATAAAATGATTTATTTGTGGATTCTACTTTCATTTGCAACTTTTTTAGTTCAGTCTCCATATTTCCATAATGCGCTAATTTTGTTTCAATTTTTCTCTTTTTATCTCCTTCTTCGCGTAGAATTATTTGAAAGCGCTCAAATTTGGTATCAATTTCCCTTATATTGTTTCGTATTTGATCCTTTTCCAATTTTAATTTCGAGAATCTGTAAGACAATTGAATTTAAATTTGTAAAAGCCGTTTAAAAACACAAATTTGTCGATTTTATCTGTATATATTAATAAACTATTTGGGGCGTTCTGTTCTGTTAAATTATTATATTTGATTTTTACTCTATTTCTCACCCTATTTTTGTGTCCATTTGTGTACATAAATATACAGTTGGACTTCCATTGAAAGAATCTCAAGGGGACAAAAGAAAACTTCGTATAGAGACAATTTGTTATATAGAATGGGTTTTTGATGAAATCAAATTAGTTTTGCAAATAAATTCGGTAAACTTTGTTATACGTTACGTTATATAAAAGTACGTCTGCATAGAGAAATTTTTTTTTTACATTACATATTATACTCGATACCGAAGGTAAAGACTATTCTGGGTTTGTGCAATGTCCGTCATGGTATTTGTCCGCCTGTCCGCCTGTCCGTCCGTCTGTTTGACACCCTTTAAGCTAGAGATTCGAAACTTTACAAATATCTTTTTCTATGACTGTAAAGTAAAGTGTCAAGATTTGGGATCTACCATTACAGGGGGCTGTCCAATCGATTAATTCGATAACTTAAAATCAATTAATAATCTTTTCTCACATCAAATATTTCGGAGCCACGCTCACCCATTCCACGCCCTGCAGTTTTAAATCAGAAACGCATATATCTTCAACGGTTTCTGAAGTATAGCCGTCCAATTTTATGTCAAGATAGGTGATGAAAACCCCAAAAAACTGCATTAAAAGTTTGGACTCCCACTCAAACCGCCCAAGCCACTGCCAGCCGACCCAGCGCCTAATTCCTAATGGGAATGCTTTTTTTTGTCAGTTTTTAAGCTAGAATCACCCAATTCGGTAGGAAGATATGTATATGTATGGTAACGACCCCCAAAGAACTGCATCACAAACGGCACGCACACCAATACCGCCCACAGAACATCACCATTTGAAAACTATTAACCGAGTATTTGCAGTTTAAGGTTTTTAGGCTTTTCTTATTGCCATGTCAGGTGATGATGTTTCCCAAAAAACTGCAACAAACCTTTAGCTAGAGTCACAAAATTTAGTAGGAAAAAAGGTCTGTAGCAAAAATCATTGTTTTTGAGTAATTTTATAAAACTTAAACAAAAAAAAAATTATTTTTATCAAAAAAAAAAAAAATATAAAAATACATTTACACAAATAAAATAAAAGTAAATAATTATGAACTAGTTAGGCCCGTTTTTTCAATGTCCGGTTAGCGTTACTATCTTAAGTTTAGTCAAAATCGAGTTTCTCAATGTCCGGTTAGGGTTAAATGAGACATAAACTACACTGACGCCTGAGGGCCAGTTAATATTTATAGCCCGGTTAAGTGCCATATAAATATCGCAAAAATCATCGTTAGGCAAACAACTGACTGAAGCCGACACATGCATTGTATTTATCAGAGCTCGCAAATTACGCTCAACACATTCTTTTATTGCCCTCCACCAGCATAAAAATAGAAAAAACCTTAACCCATAAAATGGGTAAATAAGGGTATAATGGTTTTGTGCAAATGTATGTAACAGGCAGAAGGAAGCATCTCCGACCCCATAAAGTATATATATTCTTGATCAGCATCAACCACCGAGATGATAAAGCCATGTCCGTCTGTCTGTCTGTCTGTATTTCTGTATGTCTGTCTGTCTGTCTGTCTGTCTGTCTGTCCGTCTGTCTGTCTGTCTGTCTGTCTGTATGAACGTGTGGATCTCAGAGACTACAAGAGCTACAGACTTCAGATTTTGTATTTAAGTTTGCCTATACCATGAGCAGAACAAGTTTGCTTCAAATTATCGATAACTATTCTGGTTTCCGATATACACATGATATCTATAACAAAAAAATTTCGAATTTGGAAAATGTAAAAATGAGGATTGAAGTAATGGGTAACGATAGAACTTTTCTGCAAATTTTGTACCAATCGGTTAAGGAACATCGGAGATATCGAATTTAATCGATTGAAGCTAAGTCAGTCTACCAAAGACAATTATAAATTTAATTATTTATTGCAACTGGGTTCAGGGTATCTTCTAGTCGAGCTCTCCCGACTAGAGCCTTCTTACTTGTTTTATTTAACTTAAATATCACAACAAAGCAACCAAAATGTATCGGACGCATACTTACAACCAAGGCATACTTATTAAGTATTTTTTACATAATGCTTGTTTGCTGCAGATAGGTTGGTACAACCAATCAAGATTTTATTCTGTGTGGATTGTGCGACAACACGATCCACATGAAATGCGTTGGCTTTACTGCCAAAACCAGGGACTGCTTGATTGCAGACACAGGCCTTAAATGGTATTGTGAGCCCTGTAGGGAGGTGGTTAAAAAGTCTTCAAATTTCATGAGACAGACTCATTTAGGCTTCAAAGCTATGCATATTGCATTTAATGCACTGCAAAACTCCTTTTCAGAGCTTGAGTCTAATATCAAAAATGGCAAGGTTACGACTGAATCTCCGAAGCGTAAAAAGACTTCGGGTCCTATTCCGCCTATTGTCCCACCTATCATCCCCACAAAACCCCTTCTGGTGCCCAGCATTAATCAACATACGGCCAGCCCATTAATGTTAGTTAATTCGCCGGCAAGAACCATTACTAAAAACCTTTATTCTGCTCCTATGCATGAAATCGGTTCAACTGCCTGTGCGCCTATTGATCCCAATCCAGGTACAACTGGGGCTCCCAAGCCTCTTGTTGTGCCATTTAACAAATTTATATTTGTGTCCAGGCTGGCATCCGATACTTCATCGGATTTTGTTTCAGCTTATGTTAAAAGTAAAATTGATTCTCCTCTTATTATTGTTGAGAAGTTTAAATTTAAACACGCCCGAAGTACATATATCTTTCAAGTTGAGCGTGCCGCCTGAACTCTTTTCGACAATTTGTTCAGAAAAATTCTGGCCGCAGCAGCTTGTTGTAAAGGAGTATGTGAATGGGCGAAGTAGTAATGATAATAAGGGCATTAGGATTAGTAGTGCACAGCCTGTTAGCCACCCAGTTGCCTCCACCTCGGTGGCAAAAAACTAACAAAACAACTTAGTTTGGCCTATCAAAACGTTAGAGGCCTTAACACTAAACTTTCTAAATTATATGTTAACAGCTTATCATTTGATTCACATATAGTAGCACTCACGGAAACCTGGTTAAAACCTGATATATCTGATTATTCCATTTTCCTTCTATATATAACTTGTACAGATGCGATCGCACTTCCCGCAAGGGGGGTGGTGTTCTCATTGCTGTTGACTCCTGTATTTCCTCTGAACAGATTCTTTCTCAGCATCATCCGGACAAAGAGTTTTTATGTGTTAAAATATTACTAAACGGCCGTTCACTTCATGTTACTTGCTCTTATATTCCTCCTCAATCTGATATTAACATTTACTCGTCCCATCTGAGTGCCCTGCAACTTGTTTCGTCATTTTTGACAGGTATGGATAACCTGATAGTGGTTGGTGATTTTAATCTGCCACATGTTGTATGGTCTGTGAATGACACATCTTCGGCGGTGTTACCAGTCACTTCTGATGATTTTATCGATGGCCTACTTGAGTTAGGCCTATTGCAAGTTAACAGGGTGCATAACTGTAGTGGTAGAATGTTGGACTTAATATTTGTTTCGGACTCCGATTGCAGTAATGCTAGTAGAATACCCCCTCTAGTGCTTCCGGAAGATACCTACCATCCAACCATAGAACTATGCATCGAAATACTAACTAACTTTACTGAATTAATTATCTTCTTCAACATACTAATTGGTCGCGCCTTTATTCTTGTAGTGATATAGAAACTGCTATAGCCATATTTTATAGGACCTTGAATTCGCTTTTGGATATTTGTGTTCCCCTCACTTGTTTTTCAAGTGACAATAAACCACCTTGGTTTACGAGAGAACTATCGAAGTTGAAAAACGCAAAGACAAGATCAAACAAGTAGAAACGTTGCAGTCGGACGCAACCGACTGCGGTATACTCGATACCAGTATTAAAAATTTTGATGCCCATCCATGTGGGATGTTAATTGCTTTCTTCATACCAAATTTGGTGACTCTAGCTCGAAGTTTGTATAAAGTGGGGAAAGGGGGGCTGGGGGCGGTATGGGTGGAATTGCATCCAAATTTTTGATGCAGATCTTTGTGGAATGTCAATTGCTATCTTCATAACAAATTTGGTGACTCTAGCTCAAAGTTTGTAAAAGTGGGGAAAGAGGGGCTGGGGGCGGTATGGTTGGGCGTGGCATTCAAATTTTTACTGCAGATCCTTGTGGAATGTCAAATGCTACCTTCATACCAAATTTGGTGACTCTAGCTCAAAGTTTGTATAAAGTGGGGAAAGGGGGGCTGGGGGCGGTATGGGTGGAATTGCATCCAAATTTTTGATGCAGATCCTTGTGGAATGTCAATTGCTATCTTCATACCAAATTTGGTGACTCTAGCTCAAAGTTTGTATAAAGTGGGGAAAGGGGGGCTGGGGGCGGTATGGTTGGGCGTGGCATTCAAATTTTTGCTGCAGATCCTTGTGGAATGTCAAATGCTACCTTCATACCAAATTTGGTGACTCTAGCTCAAAGTTTGTATAAGGTGGGGAGAGGGGGGCTATGGGGCTGGGGGCGGTATGGTTGGGCGTGGCATCCAAATTTTTGCTGCAGATCCTTGTGGAATGTCAAATGCTACCTTCATACCAAATTTGGTGACTCTAGCTCGAAGCATGTAAAAGGTGGTGAATGGGGGGCTATGGGGCTTGGGGCGGTATGGGTGGGCGTGGCATTCAAATTTTTGCTTCCGATCCATGTGGGATGTCAATTGCTATCTTCATACCAATTTGGTGACTCTAGCTCGAAGTTTGTAAAAAGTGAGAAAAGGGGGGGGGCTGGGGGCGTTATGGGTAGGCATGGCATCCAAATTTTTGATGCAAATCTATGTGGAATGTCAATTGCTATCTTCATACAAAATTTGGTGACTCTAGCTCAAAGTTTGTAAAAGGTGGGGAAAGGGGGGTGGAAGGGGTGCGCGTGGCTCCAAAACTTTGATGCAGTTTTTCGGGGGTCGTTGCAAGCTATCTTCCTGCCAAATTTGGTGGCTCTAGCTCCACAACTCTGGAAGATACACGCATTCCCGTTTTTGACGAATCGTTGGGGTGGATGGGGGCGGCTAGGGTGGTATTGGTGGGCGTGGCATCCAAACTTTTTATGCAGTTTTTGGGGGGTCATCATCACCTATCTTGGCACCAAATTTGGTGGCTCTAGCTCAAAAACTGTGGGAGATATAGCCATTTCTGATTTCAAAATGCGGGGGGGCTGGGGGCGGAATGCGTGGGCGTGGCTCCAAAATTTTGATGCAGTTTTTTGGGGGTTGTTACCAGCTAGCTTTCTACCAAATTTGGAGGCTCTAGCTCCACAACTCTGATAGATACACGCATTCCTGTTTTTGACGAAGCGTTGGGGGATGGGGGCGGCTAGAGCAGTATCGTTGGGCGTGGCATCCAAACTTTTGATGCAGTTTTTGGGGGGTCATCATCACCTATCTTGGCACAAAATTTGGTGGCTATAGCTCAAAAACTGTGGGAGATATACGCTTTTTTGACTTTAAATTGCGGGGGGGCTGGGGGCGGAATGGGTGGGCGTGGCTCCAAAATTTTGATGCAGTTTTTTGGGGGTTGCTAGTAGCTATCTGCCCACCAAATTTGGTAGTTCTAGCTGTAAGGATGTGCGAAATATGAGGATTTATCGGTTTTGAGTTATCGAATTTATCGATTTGCCAGCCCCCCAGTTATCGTAGAACCCCCATCTTGACACTTTAATTTACTATCCCATAGATAAAGAGAATTGGAAAGTTTCAAGTCTCTAGCTTGAAGGGTGTGGAAAAAAGTTGCGAACATACAAACGGACAGACGGACAGACGGACGGACACCATGACGGACATTGCACAAACCCAATATACTCTTTACCTTCGGTATCGAGTATAATAAAAAATGTAAAAAAAATGTAAAAAATCGGGAACCACTTTAGATTTATCTTCTTATTTAATAGCAAAATCTAGTTTTCTTCCGGTTATAATAACTGTCTATATCGTTGTAGACTAAACTTTTCACGTGACCCTAAACATTTTTATAAATTTGTTAACTCTAAACGTTAGTCTTCTTGCTTGCCGTCCTCAGTATACCTTGATAATACAAAATCAAATCTGATCAGGCAGTAGCCGATCTATTTGCTGAATATTTTCAATCAGTATACTCATCGAACATGTATAGTAGTAGTAATTCCTATCCTTTTCAAGTTCAAACGTCAAATTGCATATATGTCCCAGTAATTACTGAGTCTACGCTCCTGAGTGAATTTAACTCTATCAAACCTGGCTACTTGCCTGGTCCTTATGGAGTGCCAAGTTGTATTCTTAGACACTGTGCGGATTCACTTTGTAAACCATTACATAAATTATTTAACTTGTCGGTTGACACAACAGTGTTTCCTGCTATATGGAAGGAATCTTTTATCATTCCACTCCATAAAAATTCTTCTAAGTCTAACGTTAAAAATTATAGGGGCATATCCAAGTTGTCCACCATTCCTAAACTCTTTGAAAAAATTATATGTTCTCAACTGCAACACACATGTAGTTCAATTATATCGCCTTATCAACACGGTTTTGTTAGGCGTAGATCTACTACCACTAACCTTCTTGAATTCACTTCGCTTGTTATCAAAGGGTTTCAGGAAAAAATGCAAACTGACGTTGTTTACACCGATTTTAGTAAGGCATTTGATTCTGTAATTCATTTTCTGTTGCTTCATAAATTAAATATTATTGGATTTCCATCAAAACTTTTATTGTTGCTTTCTGAGTACTTGTGTGGCCGAACACAAAAAGTACTTTTTAAATCGTCTGTATATAAACCTATTTTTGTTACCTCTGGTGCTCCCCAGGGTAGTCATCTTGGTCCTTTGCTATTTAATTTTTTATTAACGATCTCCCAGCTGTTATTACTAACTCTTTTGTGTATATGTTTGCTGATGATGTAAAGCTATGTTTCACATATAATGACGCTTCCCTGTGTAATTTACTACAGTCGGATTTGGGTGTATTGTCGGCCTGGTGTCGTTTTAACTTACTCAATTTAAATTGTTCTAAATGGAAAGTCATGTCTTTTTGTAGAAGTACCCCTCATAATGCTCACTACTTGCTTGATGCTTCACCACTTGACCGCGTGTTTGAAATTAAAGATTTAGGCATTATTCTTGATCCTAAATTAAAGTTTGACGCTCATATTTCGTAAATGGTCAATAAGGCCATTAATGTCCTTGGCTTCATCAAGCGGTGGTCGAAAGAGTTTAATGATCCCTACACCACTAAAACGCTTTCTACATCCTTAGTTTGTACCATCCTGGAGTATAGATCTTGTGTGTGGTCTCCACAATACTCGATTCACCAGGATGGAATTGAATCTGTGCAGAAGAAATTTCTTCGATTTGCCCTTAGAAGTTTTAACTGAGTTCCTGGAGTTGACTTACCCCCGTATTCACGTAGACTCCTTTTGACAAATCTTCCCTCCCTGTGAAACCGTAGAACTATGCATGGAGTATTATTTATTACTAACCTACTTAATGGTGAAATCGACTCATCAGTTCTTTTGAGTCGAATTAAATTTAATGTCCCAATTAGATCTTCACGTAACTTTTTACCCCTTAGCCTTGATCGTTGCTTCAGCAACTATTTAATTCATGAACCATTTCGTGTAATATGTTTCGACTATAACAAACTTTATTCTCTTGTCGCCTTGGAGGCCTCAACTCCAGTACTAAAAAGATCGATCCTTTTTGCTTTATCTAATCGTAACCACTAATTACTAATCTAACGCTGGTCTGATTGGGTTTTTCTGGGTTTTTCGCAATCCTCGCAACAAATGTTGGACTACTCAATTTTTTATTGAATTTCCCAGAGCTTTAACGTTAACTTTTAAATATATTTTCAGATATATATATTATTCTATATTTTACTTAATTTAATTATTTTAACTATTTTTTCATTTAAATTAATTTTGATTTCTTTTTAGTGTCAGCTGCTCTTAGCTGATAATAAATAAATAAATATGGCAAGTACGGGCTGGGCTCGGATTATAAAAAGGCTTGTTTGTAAGGATTACAAACGATTAAACTTTATTGAATTTAATCCGGCATCAGACGTTCTGATCACTAGAGCAGCCAATTAAAAAAGTGACCATGTTTAGGTATCGTTCTTACAATTATCGGTATATATAACAACATAAGGTGAATGTCTTAATCTAGGTTTTATCGCTATGCGATGTATCGAATATTATTACACGCTTTCCTTTTTTTTTTTTTTTTTAAATTAGTTCCATCCAAACCTGTTAGGAGGTTTAATGGATCTTCCAGATCTTGACACTTTTATTTGGTCGAACTCTTCTTCCTAGCTGAAGCTGCTAGCGGTTTCATAGTCTACCGATACGTCATGGTTAATTTTGTTAACAGTTTCATTTTCAATTGTTACATTTTCGGTTTGTTCTATATTTATATTTTCGGATTGTTGTATGTTTACATTTTCGGATTTTTCTATATTTATATCTTCGGATTGTTCTAAGTTTACATTTTCAGGTTGTTCAATTATTAAATTTTCGGATTGTTCTATGTTTACATTTTCATTGTTTACAAAGGTATTGTCATAGTAACAGTCTTTATTGTCACGATTATTACTTTCAGATTTATTCATGAGTCTTCTATTTCTCCTAAAATAGTTATTATGATCATCCTTTATAATGTAGGATATTTCATTTACTCCATCCTTAACGACCCCATATGCCCACTCGTTGGTTTTTTTCTTAAATTGGATTTTATCACCGATGTTAAATGGACGTAAATTTTTTGAGTGCATGTTATAGTATAATTTTTGTTTGGACTTCTTATCAATGAACCTTTTCATAATTGTTTCTTCATCAATCAAATTTCGATACAGTAAAGATTTCTTTATTGGCATTTTGGTCTTACACATTCTACCAAAGAACAACTCACATGGAGCAAGGTTTAAATTTGCTACCGGTATAATTACTGATAATTACTGAGTTCCGGACAACGTTTTAAAATACTCTTTGCAATCGCCTCTCCCTTTTCTGCTTATCCATTGCTCTGAGGGTATCTTGGACTTGAAAACTGTAGCACTATGTTACATTCATCAGCGAAGGTTCGAAACATGAGTGAGTTGAATGGATTGTTGTCACATTTTAGTTTTGATGGGTTGCCGTAGCTGTAAAAAGATTTTCTAAGTTCTTCAATGACATCCGATACTGCTTTTCCTTTAAGCTGGCTAACATTCAACATTCAAATTGGAGTACGCGTCAAAAATTGAAAGAAAATTTTTTCCTCTATATTCAAAAATGTCCATTCCTGCCATATGAAAAGGATATTCCGGTGTTTCGTCTTCTACCAACGGTTCCTTTTGGTTGTTTCTCCGAAACTTTTCACATACCTCACAAGCATACACCAATTCTTTAATCTGTTCGGTCATGTTAGGCCAATAGTAGAGTTTACGTGCTCGGGCTAACGTTTTTTTCGATACCCAGGTGAGATTCGTGAACTTGTCTCAAAATTTGGCTTTGCTGCTTAGCTGGAATTATTAGTCTGCATGAGCGAAATAGAAGCCCTTGTTCAAAGTGTAATTCAGACTTTAATTTATAAAATTGCTGGCAAAATTTGTTTACTTTATGAAATGATGGCCATCCTTTTTCAACAAAATCGGAAATCATTCGATAATCTTCATCATCTTCCAAAACCTGTCTATAGCATTTATAGTTCTCTTCTGAGAGACAGGCTGCACGAAATACTATGTGAATGACATTTGCTAATTCTGAAATTTCAACTTCTTCGGGTAGCTGGGCTCGTGACAGACAATCTGCTACCAGCATTTCCTTCCCGGTGTATATTTTACTGACATGTTCGGATACTTTAGTAAATAAAGAAGCATTCGCTGCAATCTCATTGTCACGGAGTCAATGTCTCGTTGGACTAAGACTTCTAGGGGCTTATGGTCGCTTTCTACCAAAAATTCTCGTCCATATACATAATAGTGGAACCTTTCACATGCGAAAACGCTTGCCAGAAGCTCTTTTTCGTTTTGTGCCCATTTTTGTTCACTTTTTGTCAGTGTGCGTGAAGCAAAACAAACTGGATGCCCGTGCTGGGAGAGAACGCAGCCAAGACCATCTTTCGACGCATCAGTTTGAATAACAACGGGCTTGGTATTGTCATACACAGCTAGAACTGGATTGCTCGTTATAGTTTTAAGCAAATCATTGAGTTCGTTTTTAAGCTCAATAGTCCACTCAAACGGGGTATCAATTCTAGTAAGGTTCCTGAGTTTAGCAGTTCTAGATGACAAGTCTGGAATGAACCTAGCTAGGTACTTAAAAAGTCCAAGAATGCGCAGCACTCCAGATTTGTCTTTTGGAGTTTGAATGTTCTGAATTGCTACTAGGTGCTTTCTTTATGGTTTAATAAGGTTTTCCGATAAGATGTGACCCATAAATTCAACTTGTGTTTTCCTATATTGGACTTTGTCAGGATTAAAGCGAACACCATTTGATTTTGCCCGCTGCAGTACTTTGAGTAATGTTTCATCATGTTCCTCAAAACTATCTCCTAAAATTCCTATGTCGTCAAAGTATATGATCACATTTGGTATGTCCCCAAATATTTGTATCATATTAAGTTGAAACATTTCGGGAGCGCTATTGATTCCAAATGGAACACGATTAAATTTGAATCTACCGAATGGGCTCATAAATGTCGTCAAGTCAGAGCTCACTTCATCGAATTCCATTTGCCAGAACCCATGAGACAAGTCTAGAATTGTAAAAAGTTTTTATGGGATAATTGTGCCATAAAATCGTCTATTGTCGGTATTAGGTAATGCTCACGTTTAATTGCTTCGTTTAACGGTTTGGGGTCTAAACAAAGTCGCAGTTTTCCATTCGCTTTTTCTACTACTTGTAAATTATTCACCCAACTGGTGGGATATGTCACCGGCGAAATAATTTTTTCCGTAACCATCGAGTTCAACTCCTGTTCTAATGTTCCAAGCTTTGTGGGAACCTTTTTATACTCGATACCGAAGGTAAAGAGTATATTGGTTTTGTGCAATGTCCGTCTGTCCGTCCGTATGTGTGCAAGTTTTTTCCACACCCTTCAAGCTAGAGACTTGAAACTTTCCGATTCTCTTTATCTATGGGATAGTAAATCAAAGTGTCAAGATGGGGGTTCTACGATAACTGGGGGGCTGGCAAATCGATAAATTCGATAACTCAAAACCGACAAATCCACATATTTCGCACATCCTTACAGCTAGAAGTACCAAAATTGGTAAGAAGATAGCTACTAGCAACCCCCAAAAAACTGCATAAAAAATTTGGAGCCACGCCCCCCCATTCCGCCCCAGCTCCCCCGAATTTTTAAGTCAAAAAAGCATATATCTCCCTCAATTTTTGAGCTATAGCCACCAAATTTGGTGCCAAGATAGGTGATGATGACCCCCCAAAAACTGCATCAAAAGTTTGGATGCCACGCCCACCAATACCACCCTAGCCGCCCCCATCCACCCCAACGCTTCGTCAAAAACGGGAATGCGTGTATCTTCCAGAGTTGTGGAGCTAGAGCTTCCAAATTTGGTGGGAAGATAGCTAGTAGCGATCCCCAAAAAACTGCATCAAAGTTTTGGAGCCGCGCCCACCCATTCCTTCCCCAGCCCCCCCGCATTTTGAAATCAGAAATGGCTATTTCTCCCAAAGTTTTTGAGCTAGAGCCACCAAATTTGGTGCCAAGATAGGTGATGATGACCCCCTAAAAACTGCGTCAAAAGTTTGGATACCACGCCCACCGATCCTACCCTAGCCGCCCCCATGCACCCCAACGCTTCGTCAAAAACGGGAATGCGTGTATCTTCCAGAGTTGTGGAGCTAGAGCCACCAAATTTGGTAGGAAGATAGCTGGCAGTGACCCTCAAAAATCTGCATCAAAGTTTTGGAGCCAAGCCCACCCATTCCGCCCCCCTTTCCCCACCATTTTCAAACTTTCAGCTAGAGTCTCCAAATTTGGTATGAAGATAGCAATTGACATTCCACAAAGATCTGCATCAAAAATTTGGATGCCATGCCTACCCATAACGCCCCCAGCCCCCCCCTTTTCTCACTTTTTACAAACTTCGAGCTAGAGTCACCAAATTTGGTATGAAGATAGCAATTGACATTCCTCATGGATCGGCAGCAAAAATTTGAATGCCACGCCCACCCATACCGCCCCAAGCCCCATAGCCCTCCTAACCCCACCTTATACAAACTTTGAGCTAGAGTCACCAAATTTGGTATGAAGGTAGCATTTGACATTCCACAAGGATCTGCAGCAAAAATTTGAATGCCACGCCCAACCATACCACCCCCAGCCCCCCTTTCCCCACTTTATACAAACTTTGAGCTAGAGTCACCAAATTTGGTATGAAGGTAGCATTTGACATTCCACAAGGATCTGCAGCAAAAATTTTAATGCCACGCCCAACCATACCGCCCCCAGCCCCCCTTTCCCCACTTTATACAAACTTCGAGCTAGAGTCACCAAATTTGTTATGAAGATAGCAATTGACATTCCACAAAGATCTGCATCAAAAATTTGGATGCAATTCCACCCATACCGCCCCCAGCCCTCTTTCCCCACTTTATACAAACTTCGAGCTAGAGTCACCAAATTTGGTATGAAGATAGCAATTGACATCCCACATAGATCTGCACCAAAAATTTGAATGCCACGCCCAACCATACCACCCCCAGCCCCCCTTTCCCCACTTTATACAAACTTCGAGCTAGAGTCACCAAATTTGGTATGAAGATAGCAATTGACATCCCACATGGATGGGCATCAAAATTTTTAATACTGGTATCGAGTATACCGCAGTCGGTTGCGTCCGACTGCAACGTTTCCACTTGTTTTATAATGCAGTACTGGGTTTGCATTATCCTTTAAAATTATTGATTGCTTGTTTGGCAACTTGCCAAGTCCCTGAAATAATTGCTTGAATTTTTCCACAAACCCCTCTTTGGTATTAGGTAAGTTGCATACTGTATCGATATTTAAATGTTTAATGAGATTCAATTCCACGGAAGATTTAAGACCTATTAAAGGTTCACACTTCGTATCTACAACTAAAAATTCAATACATTTTATATTTTGGATATTTGAATCATAACAGTTTGCTATAGCTATTCCATAATTGTTTACTTTAATATTGTTGTAATCAAAAATAAGAAGGTTTTCTTTTTTAATTTCAAGATTTAACTTTTTAGCTATTTCTATTGGAATACAGTTGACATCCGCGCCAGTATCCACTTTAAATGTTACAACGTGTTCATTGATTTTAAATGTTTTCGTCCATCTATCGCTCTTAAATCCACACTCGCTTATTCTTAAAATTGAGGAATTAGTCTCTACGTATACATTTTGCTTATCTTTATTATTTTTACCTGGTTATATATGGATGTTTCACATAAAATGAGAAAAAAAACACATAAATGCCCTTTTCTCAAAAACTGAATGGTCAATTTTTATGATTTAAACAGCAAAAGAATGGGAAAAATTGGGCCTTTATCCTTAACTACCGTGCAACTTGGGCCATTATCTTGGAAAAAAGATAAAAGTTAGCAACGATTTTAGTTTTTGAGCAAAAAAGTGCCACCTAGTTGCATATATGGACTTATGTTGCTTTGGCTGAAAAGTCAAAATAACATAATGGTATTTACATAGATAATGCGTGATAATTAGCTGAAGAATGTTTAAGTAATGACAATTATGCATCACTATAGTTAGTCTTAAGTAATTTTAATTGATAAAGGTCAATAATTAGTAAATTTTTTGTTAGTATGGCAGATCTTGTTTGCGATGGCGCGTCTACGATGCATATATGGATGTTTCACATAAAATGAGAAAAAAAACACATAAATGCCCTTTTCTCAAAAACTGAATGGTCAATTTTTATGATTTAAACAGCAAAAGAATGAGAAAAATAGGGCCTTTATCCTTAACTACCGTGCAACTTGGGCCATTATCTTGGAAAAAAGATAAAAGTTAGCAACGATTTTAGTTTTTGAGCAAAAAAGTGCCACCTAGTTGGATATAGTTGCTTTGGCATATAACCCCCACCATATCATCCAGCTTTCTGTTGTGCAGTAGTTCAGCTCATGCTGGAACTACTAACTCGATAGGCCTTTTTAATGAACAAAAAAGGTTGACTTACATTTAATTAATTTTCTCGAAATCTGTATGTATGATCTCTCTAAACTTAATTGTTATAGCTTCCTGAAACATGTATCTTTAATTTGGTATAGGGTGCATTCAGGGCCATTATCTCTGAAAAAAGTTATTAAGGCTTGAGAACCAAGAATTGATTTTGGCGGTAATTTTGTATGGGGCTGGTTTCGAGGTAGCTGCACTCATTCGCAAATTACTCAAAAACTGAATGGACGATTTTCCTATAATTTTTACCATAAAATAGGTGAAATTGTAGGCTTTTATCGTGTATAGCCGTATTCGGGGCCATTATTTCTGAGTTGAGATATTTAAGATATGCTGGACATGCAATTTTTTTATAGCTTATTCTACCCATTTCAAAAGCTGAAATATGCCAAACGGTGCATGAAAACAATAAATAATTCATTTTTTAACATTTCTGCATCAATTTTTATTGGATTCCATGCTGAAAAACTTGTAAAAAATACACTAAAGTTCATTGGTGGTTCCGACTCATGAACCAAGTTCCGATATTCGTTGCTGGCGGAACCGTTGCTAACTTGACGCACATACAAGCTACTTACATGCTTGTGCCGAATTATCGTCCGCAATGGTGTTCGTGCTTATCTTGCATTATCTTTTAAACTTGTTGATGTAGTTGACGAACATTTTGCAACACTTTTTTTGATCAGCTGTTTGATTTTCACGTTAATCAACATTGTTCAACTTAAGAATTAAATTAAAATTCTGCAACCTGCAGGCTTAAAACAAAGTTAAGTTAATTTAAGTTTAGAGTAAACGCTTAAATTGAGAGCCATAAGGTAGATGAGTCTGCTGACTCTTAATTTAAGTTAAGTTTATTTAAGTCGAGAGTCAACAGCGCTTTATTTAGCTTCTTAGTTGTTTGCCATTTTTCTAAGTCTGTTCATTTCTTTTTTTTGTATTTTTGTTGCATGGTGGATCATACTGTGTAGCAGTCGTCATAACATGCTCACAAAGCTAGAACCAGTTGTGAATTTTGAGGCAACAAGTTGATTACAACGTTGCATGGAACCCATTCATAATAGGCACAAGGAAGCATCTCCTATCCCAACCCCCTTATATATTCTTGATCAGCATCAACAGCTGAGTCGATATAGAGATGTCGTTATGTCAGTCCGTTCGTCTAAATGAGCTCGTCAATTTTGGCTTCTGTAGTAAAGCTGATGTCGAGTGCGCGCGAGAAGCGATGCGATAATGCTGCGATAAAGCACTGTAATCTTTTTTACAGGCAATCGCTCAAAAGCTCTCAGAGTGAGAGTGGAGCGATACGTGAGTTCAAGCGATGAAGCGAGAGGGAAGCGAAAAAGCAGTTTGAAGCCTGCTTTATCGCTTGAACTCGCTTATATATATTTTTTTGTTTTCTGAGCTTTAATTACTGTGTATTTTCAATTCATGCATAATTGTACTCTAACATCAATCTACATATAAATTTCGATAACTCTTCCATTCTCCAATGTAGAAACTATAGGCGAAATAATTTTAGTCGAAATCATTTAATTTATCAAGCAACAGCGCACACACGCATACAAATAATAAATGCGTTCAGGGCTTTCCCTCTTAAAACATTATTTCTGATTTTTATGTACATAACCATATATTTGTTTTTTAAGGCACTAAAAAGTTTTCTGTGACGACATCGAGGTAGCGTTCGGACCTTATATTAACTGAAAGCACCGTTCGAAGAAAAAATCTGCTTATTAGTCTTGATTCACGGCAGTTGGCATCGCTTAAGGAAAGGTGAGAAAAAATACGTGGTGGTGTATGAAATTATTATTTAATATGGATTTCTTAATTTAAGAATTGACTTTATTTTTGTGTAAAACACATGAAATGGGTAAAAGTGTTATTGTAAGACTTTCACTTTTTTTTAAATCAATCGTCCTCTTTTTTGAAGCTCGGAATACCAATTATTCTCTTTATTTGTCTTAATTGTAATCTGTATTTATAACAAATAAATAAAAAAATTGTTTTGAAGAAATGCTTTTATACCAGCGATGGGCACACACAAACATTTGCGTGCGCTGCACCGAAAAAGCGAAGTGTGATCAGTACAGTGCACGCTGCAAGTTAACGGTTACTCATAGTGCTTATTATTTATTAATAAATAAAGCCATCTTGAAAAATATTAAACATTTCAAAAGACAATGTTATTGCAAATCAAGCACTTTGCTCTGCAATCTTTATTTTCTATGAAAAAAATTCATTCTCCCATTCCGGCATAAAAATTTTGGAGCGCACTGTAAAAAATTAGTTTTCTTGCTAATGCGCTGCGTGGTGCCTGCCTGTCAATAGCTCGCCTTCAACTAAAAGTACAATGTTAAGTCTAATGCATGCTTCGGCACGACAACCGACGATGAACAAACAATCGTGTTCTAAAAATAGATTTCAATGCTTATAGCCATGATACAATTAACAGGGTAGTGTCATCAGAGAGAGCGCTCTCTTGTTTCGGATACCAATCGACAGTCGCAAAGTGCTTGTCGTTCGGGTAAGACGTAAGACAAACAAAACACTTTTTATACCTAATTCACTCGCACTTACAAAACAATTCCCTAACAGAGGCAAGAGAGTAAAATCAAGAGCAACGTGGTGTCTCTGTCGCACTTACACTTTCATATACATTGGTATCTGGCTCTATCGTATGACACTACCCTGTTAATTGTATCATGGCTTATAGCGTACGTGTGATTTCGTGCAGTCGGCAGCGAAAAAACCAACTCACAAGAGGCAGCGCGCTGGCTGTCTTGTGTGAGTTCGAAATAATATCGACGTCGACGTCTGCCCATCACTGTTTTATACGCTTTCTTGCATATATTTGTAATCGATTTTTTACCATCATCTATGCAATACGGAAATATCAAAGTTGTTTTTGTAATTTAAAAATAAAAAACATAAAAGAGTTTAAATAAAATAAAAAACCATAAAAATAAGTATGTCTCGGTCGGAGTTTGAAGTTCAAACTTTGAACCCACGACCTTCGGCCTGTGAAGCGGCAGTCTTCTCTTCATGCCACCAGAGCTTGTCAATTTTGACAGTCAAATTAGTAAGTCAAGCAAAAGGAAAAACTGGTTTTCGTGGTTTTTACATTAAATTACATATTTTATCGTGCCAAAAACTTTAAAACATGTATTGTCATCTGTAACACATCTTTGATGAAAAATTCAGAGCTCTAGCTAGTCGGGACCTAGGTCAAAATTTTATTACAAGAATCCGGTAGAAACAAACAAACAAACAAACACAAACAAGTCAAGTAAAATAAAATCACGTAAAAAGAAATGAATGTTTTTCTGTTTGTAAAGTAAAGATATTTTCTTATTATACATATATAAATCTGAAAATAAATTTAGGCAATAGAATGTAAACACAGAGTTGCACAGACAGAAACACAGTGTTTCATGTTAATAATCAAGCTATCGATATTCACATATCGCACAGCTTTGGCGTAGCTGCCGCAGATTTGCAACAATCAGCAATTTTAAAACGATCTCCACATCTTCTTCACAATCAAAATCGGTTTCATCAACCGCCATAGCTGTAGCACTACTTAATTCACTTAACGTATCAATTTTATTTCAATAATCACTCTTATTAATTTCAATCAGCTGTTGTTTACACATAAAACAATCGATGGCTTTAAAGTATATCGATTGTAGATTAAAAACAAGAGTTGCATTTTCAAAGGAAAAATTTCACTGAAAAACTTCAGCGTGTAAATGCGACCTGAATTCCGAAGAACTTTCAAAACGGATTGAATAAAAAATTAATGAAAAAACTTTAGCGTGTAAATGGGCACTATTTGTTGCATAGATTGTTAGGCATCGATTCCGTAGTAATAGAGACTTAAAGCTTTGTTATTATCTTTTTCTATGGTTGGGACCGAAAAAGTGAAAAGTTTCGGTTTCTACGCCTCCTGAGGGCTGGAAATCCGATAAATTCGATAACTGAAAATCAATAAATCGGCATATTTCCTCATCCGTACAGCTAGAGTCACCAAACTTTGTAAGAATATAGCTACTAGCTACTCCCAAAAAATTGAATAAAATGTTTTGATACCACGCCCATCCTAGCCGCTAAAGTCACCTAACATGAAGGAAGGTAGGTGGTGTCATCCCACAGTGATCTGCGTCAGAAATGTTGATGTTATTTCCTCAAAACTCGACCCACCGATTTTTAAAACACGGGAATGTATGTTTCCTTGAAAGCCAGCCTTTTCTGAAATCTCCATATCTTTTACAGTTATAATGATTGAGCTAACAAAATTGGTGGCAACTCACCTAGCGATGTCCCCCAAGATGTGCATCGAACCCCTGGGCGTATCCGTTTTAATACATGTATCGAGCATACCGTTCAGTTTACTGTTTTGGCGTATATTTATTTTCGTTTTTCTATTTCTATTATAGTTTTTTCTCTTTTGTAAGCAATTTGATTAAGTATACTTTCCTTTATTCAAACTATTAAATACTGCAAATTGTCGTTGCAGTCTTCCGTAGACAAGCTCGTATATTCAGTATTCGTGTACTGTAGGTAAAATACTTTGTCACAATCATCTATCCAAAAATGCAGCAAGCTGCAATGACTCGTGCATCTTTGGAAGCCTTATCGATGCCAATCACCGCAAGTTCCGACTTCCGCTCTTCTCGAGATCACTATCCATGCTTCGGGGTCGATTATATTCTGTCTCCTCAGCATAACCAACCAGGATTAATAAGGCCGATATGTAATTCTTGGTGACTTTGTGAGATGACTTCTGTTGGTTGCTCAAGGGAGATTGCTACTAGGGATGGGATCGGGAAAGAAATTGCTTCCTATCCCGTCCCGAAATCAAATTCGATTTTCTGACTATCCCACTGGTCCCGACATTATCCCGAAATTTTTTTTTTTTCAAATAAGTATGTATATATATTTATTATTTTTGTTATACCCTTCACAGGGTATATTGACTTTGTCATGAATCTGTAACGCCTTAAAGGAATGATGGGAGACCCCATAAACTACATATCAAAATGATCAGGACGAGCTCAGGAATTGATTTCCGTCTGTCCGTCCGTCTGTCTGTTTCAACACGATTTCTGGCCAACCGGCTGAACCGATCTTGATGAAACTTTCACAGGTTGCTTAGATCATGTCATCCCGATCGGAGCATTCTACGATATAGCCACCATATAAATTTACCATATCGTACTATCAATTGTTGTCTCTGTCGTGCACTTTCAAGTACCTACATGTCAAATTGTTGTTGTTGTCGCACACATTAATACAGAACATTTATCGAGTACATTTTGTTTGGGTCCCGCCTTATTTTTGGGACCCGACAGGTTCACCGGGACCCGATGATCCCGACTTTCCCGGATTTTTTATAAAATCGTTCCCATCCCTCCCGGTCCCGATAATTTTTTCGAGACCCGCGGGATTCCCGAAAATCCCGATCCCGACGCCCATCTCTTATTGATACCTTATGTAACTCGGACTTGTTTATTGTATATATGTACTCTGTTTGAGCCGTTTCGACGGTTGCCTCTTATTGTTGTTCTTTTTGCTTAGGCTATTGACTTTTCGGTGAATTCCTCCTGGATGAGAGTAATTTTGATTGTTGCTTCAGTCACTAAACAAATAATGTTATAGATATAACATTACTAACACTGGTTCTGGGCCACCCGAATTGAAAGTCTGGGAGTGAGAGCGGCTAGAGTCAGCCAACTCTCACAATATTTAAAACGATTGCGCCGTTTGGTTGTGTGCGTGCATTCATATATTCAATTGAAAGCGTATATGCGTTGTATCATTTTGCTGATAGGAAACGACAACAAAATTTGTTTTCTATATTTTGTACAGCCAATTCATTGTGTTAATGTGTGTGTTCAAAATGCACGAAGTAAAAATACCCTTTATACCAATATTCAATAATAGTCACTAAAAACTCAAATACATATTTTTAATGTAAAGATAATTTTTTTTTCGATTATGTCAAAACAAAATATGTTTATTTCAGTGCTAGCTTTATTAATTATAGACAACTTGTTTTATTGATTATGAACGCCATTCTTTATTGCCAAAATATTAACAAACAAATAAAACAGTTATAATATTAAAGTATCTCAAGTTTTGTTATTCATTTGCACAAAGTTCATATTAAGTATATACTACTCTTCCAAGTTTGACTGCATCAAGCAGATTGAAGCCAAAGCCTTATATTGCCGATTTAATTTTTATGCGGCAATTCTGTTTTGCTTCTTTTGTGAATACGCACATACACACACACACACACACACATACATACTCACTATGAAATGAACAATTAACCAACAGTAATTGTTTTGTGGCCGCAGTATAGTGACACGCCCATCACTGGAAAAATCTGCGAGGCCGAAGGAAATAATCAGACCACCGGGCGAGATTGGCCAACCTGTCTGGGTGGGGGGCATCATATGTTTCTTTATTACTTCATAATCTTCAGCAGTACTTCAGCAGCACCTTAAATCAAGTTTGTTCTTCTTGTGCCCTAAACAAAGACTGCCCTTTCTTATACTAATATTTACATTGCGCAAGCGCGAAATCTGCCCGAGGAAAATCGAGCGCACCCACAGAAACAGCTGCATAAATATTTATTTATTTACACCCGTCCCAAAATTTATTACTGCCTTATTTATTTACTTATAATGATTTAATTTATTATTTATTTATTTACATTATTTATTTATTTATTATTTTCTGTTATTGTTTATTTTGTTTTTCGTTTATTAGTGTTTGTTTATGTGTTCGTATGTATTTAATTATTTTTATTTTTCCTTTTTATGATTTACTAGATTTTTCCCAGTGCGCTTCGCTACACCTAATTCGATTAAAACTCTTAATGGTTTTTACTTTGTGTTTTACTTACTTTACTTATTCATAGTAAAATTTGGTGTACAACATGTTTTGTTTTTCCAACTGGCGCGTAAATAAATAAGCACCTTGGTGTTTCCATTCTCGAGCATGCGAAGTACAATTGGCCGTGTGAGAAGCACGGTTCTTCCAAATTGACGCCGAAACGTTTGCTTTTGCGATTTGTTGATGGTCATCGCTAATGTTTGAATCATTGGAATGCGTGGTAAGAGTACAACTTCAGCTGCTGCCTTGCCATTAGTATGGTTGCTTCAATAAAATTTGTACACAATATTTTTGACTGAAAGTCTTGTGCCATTACACAAAGTCGGTGGCTTCAGATTTCGTAGAAGTATAATGGGTGAACCGACTTTCAGGACTAAACGATGCGGTGGCAGACCGGGGGACCCAATGAATTCAAGAATTTGCGCGTTCACTCAAGTAATCGTAGCGGTGATAGTGTTGAAAAATATTCGGAAATGCATTTTCAATAAATTCTTCGTTCGATTGTAAAATTGTACATAAGTTGTTCGGCAATGTGATCAAACCGGTATCACCGATTAGTACTTTGCCTTCGCCAATGTACAAAAACTACTTCGAAAACCCCAGTGCGGATCGATCATTTTGCAATTGGACTCGCATGTTGATGGTAAGAGTCAGCCTTTGCACATGTCTCCACAAAAATTACGATTTTAAACATTCGTTTATTTCGTCGGCAGGAGTTGAACGAGGATGACTGTCAAAGATTGCCGAAAATCGCCGGATAATAATACTAATGCTCCGCCAAACAGTTGTTGGTTTTGGCGTTAATCTTGCATTGTTTTCATTATTGCATTATTGAATGCTTCTAATGACTTCTTGTTAGCCATTGGGCACTCATCCCATAGCACTATTCCAGCTCCTCGCAAAACTTACCATTGCTGAATTCCTCGATATGTTGCACGGATCTCGGCCTTGACGATAATTTGGCCGTTGATTGTCTGCGGATTCACTTATTAACTGTGCACGCCACTCTCTGTACACCGCTCTACCTCGGCCATTCATTTGAGCGCGTTGCTCTTCGCTTTGAATTCATCTTGATATTGAAATTCTACGTGAATCACGCGTAAGCCTGCCAACCGTATTAATTTTGCGTTGTCGAGACATTTTTTTTTTTTTGGATGAGAAAGTTAAATTTCGAATCAAAAAATATATTATTTAATTGTAAAACTTAACAGAAAACATATTAAGACTTTTTAAAAATATTTATGTATTTTTCTGTATGTGTTGTTAGCTCCATAGAAAGGACAAATGATTGGCAAAAACTATTAACATGCGATGTAAATGTTTTTTAAAGCATCCGCCTGCTGTTTCTGTTTATTAATAAAAGTCAATCTTGCGGCAAAACAATGATAAAAAAGCAATGATACGCATATTAAATTACAGATGTGCACTCTCCACAAAGACCCCAATCACCCCTGAAAAATTAATTGAAATCGGGCAAGCCGTCAAGGAGGAGTAGGCGAACAGGAAGTTTTGCCTCTTAATTTTTATATATAGATACTAGTAAGTGGCCCGCTTACTTCGCTGCGCGGATAGTTTATATAAATTTTAGCTATAGAAGATAAATACAAAATAAATAAATAAGAGAATATTTCACAAAATATTAAAGCAAAGTATTTAATATTCTCTTTTCCACCATTGAGGTAGAGAATCAGGCGCGTAATTATACTCGATACCGAAGGTAAAGAGTATATTGAGTTTGTGCAATGTCCGTCATGGTGTCTGTCCGTCTGTATGAACGGAACTTTTTTCCACACCCTTCAAGCTAGAGACTTGAAACTTTCCAATTCTCTTTATCTATGGGATAGTAAATTAAAGTGTCAAAATTGGGGTTCTACGATAACTGGGGGGCTGGCAAATCATAAATTCGATAACTCAAAACCGATAAATCCACATATTTCGCACATCCTTACAACTAGAACTACCAAATTTGGTTAGAAGAAAGCTACTATCAACCCTCAAAAAACTGCATCAAGAATTTTGGAGCCACACCCACCCATTCCGCCCCCAGCCCCCCACATTTTAAAGTCAAAAAAGCCTATATCTCCTACAGTTTTTGAGCTATAGCCACCAAATTTAGTGCCAAGTTAGGTGATGATGACCCCCCAAAAACTGCATCAAAAGTTTGGATGCCACGCCTACCGATACTCCCTTGGCCGCCCCCATCCACCCCAACGCTTCGTCAAAAACGGGAAAGCTTGTATCTTCCAGTGTTGTAGAGCTAGAGCCTCCACATTTGGTATTAAGATAGCTGGTAACGACCCCCAAGAACTGCATCAAAGTTTAGGAGCCACGCTCACCCATTCCGCCCCCAGCCCCCCCCCCGCATTTTGAAATCAGAAATAGCTATATCTCCCACAGTTTTTTTAGCTAGAGCCACAAAATTTGGTGCCAAGATAGGTGATGATGACCCCCCAAAAAAGGCATCAAAAGTTTGGATGCCACGCCCACCAATACTGCCCTAGCCGCCCCCATCCTCCCCAACGCTTCGTCAAAAACGGGAATGCGTGTACCTTCCAGAGTTGTGAGGCTAGAGCCACCAAATTTGGTAGGAAGAGAGCTGGCAACGACCCCCAAAAATCTCCATCAAATTTTTAGATCCAAGCATACCCATTTCGCACCCCTTTCCCCACCTTTTACAAACATTTAGCTAGAGTCACCAAATTTGGTATGAAAATAGCAATTGACATTTCGCAAGGACTGCATCAAAACTTTGGATGCTACGCCCACCCATACCGCCCCCAGCCCCCCTTTCCACACTTTTTTACAATTTTCGAGCTATTATAGGCATATTTCATGCGTTTAGGGCAGTGATGGGCAGACGTCGACGTCCATATTATTTCTAACTCACACGAGGCCGTCGCTGCCGACTGCACGAAATCACACGTACGCTATAAGCATTGAAATCTATTTTTAGAACACGATTGTTCGTTCGTCGTCGAACGCTCTCCAAAATGATTATGCCCGAATGGGAGAATGATTTTTTTCATAGAAAATAAAGATTGCAGCGCAAAATGCTTGATTTGCAATAACATTGTTTTTCGAAATGTTTTATTTTTCAAGATGGCATTATTTATTAATAAATAATAAGCACAATGAGTAACCGTTAACTTGCAGCGGTGTACTGTACTGATCACACTTCGTTTTTTCGCTGCAGCGCACGCAAATTGTGCTTGTATGCGTGTTAAAACTGTGACAATATTTGTGTGTGCCCACCACTGGTTTAGGGTTAAACAAAAATAAAACAAATTCTCAATAAGTATGCAAATAGTAGTTGGGCTAGGGAATTTAAAAAAAAGTATACGAAATAGTAAGTAAATAAGTATCATATTTAACAAAAATACAAACTAAAAACAAGTGGAAACGTTGCAGTCGGACGCAACCGACTGCGGTATACTCGATACCAGTATTAAAAATTTTGATGCCCATCCATGTGGGATGTTAATTGCTTTCTTCATACCAAATTTGGTGACTCTAGCTCGAAGTTTGTATAAAGTGGGGAAAGGGGGGCTGGGGGCGGTATGGGTGGAATTGCATCCAAATTTTTGATGCAGATCTTTGTGGAATGTCAATTGCTATCTTCATAACAAATTTGGTGACTCTAGCTCAAAGTTTGTATAAAGTGGGGAAAGAGGGGCTGGGGGCGGTATGGTTGGGCGTGGCATTCAAATTTTTGCTGCAGATCCTTGTGGAATGTCATATGCTACCTTCATACCAAATTTGGTGACTCTAGCTCAAAGTTTGTATAAAGTGGGGAAAGGGGGGCTGGGGGCGGTATGGGTGGAAGTGCATCCAAATTTTTGATGCAGATCTTTGTGGAATGTCAATTGCTATCTTCATAACAAATTTGGTGACTCTAGCTCAAAGTTTGTAAAAGGTGGGGAAAGGGGGGTGGAAGGGGTGCGCGTGGCTCCAAAACTTTGATGCAGTTTTTCGGGGGTCGCTGCAAGCTATCTTCCTGCCAAATTTGGTGAATCTAGCTCCACAACTCTGGAAGATACACGCATTCCCGTTTTTGACGAAGCGTTGGGGTGGATGGGGGCGGCTAGGGTGGTATTGGTGGGCGTGGCATCCAAACTTTTGATGCAGTTTTTGGGGGGTCATCATCACCTATCTTGGCACCAAATTTGGTGGCTCTAGCTCAAAAACTGTGGTAGATATAGCCATTTCTGATTTCAAAATGCGGGGGGGCTGGGGGCGGAATGGGTGGGCGTGGCTCCAAAATTTTGATGCAGTTTTTTGGGGGTCGTTACCAGCTAGCTTTCTACCAAATTTGGAGGCTCTAGCTCCACAACTCTGATAGATACACGCATTCCCGTTTTTGACGAAGCGTTGGGGTGGATGGGGGCGGCTAGAGCAGTATCGGTGGGCGTGGCATCCGAACTTTTGATGCAGTTTTTGGGGGGTCATCATCACCTATCTTGGCACAAAATTTGGTGGCTCTAGCTCAAAAACTGTGGGAGATATACGCTTTTTTGACTTTAAATTGCGGGGGGGCTGGGGGTGGAATGGGTGGGCGTGGCTCCAAAATTTTGATGCAGTTTTTTGGGGGTTGCTAGTAGCTATCTGCCCACCAAATTTGGTAGTTCTAGCTGTAAGGATGTGCGAAATATGAGGATTTATCGGTTTTGAGTTATCGAATTTATCGATTTGCCAGCCCCCCAGTTATCGTAGAAGCCCCATCTTGACACTTTAATTTACTATCCCATAGATAAAGAGAATTGGAAAGTTTCAAGTCTCTAGCTTGAAGGGTGTGGAAAAAAGTTGCGAACATACAGACGGACAGACGGACGGACACCATGACGGACATTGCACAAACCCAATATACTCTTTACCTTCGGTATCGAGTATAATGAAACATCTTAAAATTGTTTGCTTAGTGATAAGATAGCGTCGTAGGAACGATGCTCACGTCAACCTCTTGCTAACTTAGATTACATTTTCATAAATGGAGAAGCTCTTGATATACATACATACATATGTATGTATGTATATCGTATTAATAATACCAAAATATTCATACTAGCTTGTAACGAACCTAAAGTTACGCGGTTTTTAGCTGGGCTAACTCTCGCGGTGCTGAGGGTACGTGCCAACAAATTTTTATTTGTGGCGGCTGCGGCAATAAGAACACAATTTAGTTTTACTTTTAATACATATATTTTAAACTGCACTCTCTGCTAGTTTTCACGTTGGGCTTTACAATTGCTGTGCACTTAATGATATTTCTTATTAGAGTTAAGTGAATCGAACGGCCCTTGTGTCGTGGTTTTATTTGCAATGCTGGCGCTCTCGTTGCACCAAATATTCAGAGTCAATGTTTCGCCTACTAACCGAGGTTTTTAGCTAGCAACGCCCGAATTCAAAAGGGGCTCTACTATGGCCTCCTTGTTACCACAAGGATTTCGCCAATAGTGTCGCCTACTCTCAGGCTCTGGCTTTAACTTCACCTGTCCTTCGCCAGGCTCACTTATCTGCTACTTGGTTTTAATTCGAGGTTGCTTTGCAAATGCAACGCACCCCAAGGCTGGCTAAATTTCGCGTATCGATTTCTCCGTAAAATGTTTGTTAATCGCTAAGGACACGATCTGCTTTGTCCTTATTGCGATATGAATCCTTTTAAATTCTTAACTTATCCTTCGCGTAGGACTTCTTTATGTTTCGCGCTGATTTTCACTTATTTCGTATTGACTCCGTACTGAGGTTTCGCTTCGCTGACTTCGCACTCACTTGTATTCGACTAATTTGTACTCAACTAACTCGCCGCTCTGTCCAAGGCGGCTCCTTTTATACTCTTCTGCTGTCTCGCTGGACCGGGGCCTGTCAACGCTGCCAATGTCGCGCCAAGGGCAAAGGTGGCGTGATCGTTCCAGTGAGATTTGCCTAGCAACAACGGTTCCTCGTTGCTGATCACGCCTGTCGTTGGTGTGACGGTGATCACTATATTTCGTGGATGCACCGCTCGCACACCAACGGCACTTTGCCACGACTTTTGCGGTACGTGTTTTGTGGCTCCCATGTGCCAAACACGTACCTTAGCGCTGACATCCTGTGTCAGAGCGAGACAGCATGCGAATTCGCCGCAGCTCAGGTCCGGCTGCGGCTATAAATGCATCCGCTTTTTGTGAGGCGCTATAAGTGAATATGGCTCCTCACACTCCCCTCTTTCTCCGGAAGTGGAAGTCTTCCACTTAGTTTTGTGTCTTTCAAATCGCGCGCCTACGTTTTGAATTATTGGCGTCCGTTAGAGGTGAATTTTTCGTCTTTCAAATTGCGCGCCTACGTTTTTGAATTTTTTTGGCGTCCGTTAGAGGTGAATTTTTCGTCTTTCAAATCGCGCGCCTCCGCTTTGAACTTTGGCGCCCGTTAGCAGTGACGCTGTAACGATCGGCTGGTGGTCGCGTAACGCCATCTAGCGACTTTGCATCGCCCGGCCAGATCGATATTTGCGATGTGGCCAGAACGATATTTGCGATGTGGCCAGATCGATATGGCCACCCGCAACTATCCAACACTAATCGGCCATGACACACAATTTGCAGTTTGCAATTGTTTTGTTGTTGCTGAAAAGAATCTAAAAAGCAAAAGTAAGTAACATATTTTTGCGCCTTGCGCCATTTCCACCATATCCTAAATCATGTTCTCTTTTTTTTCAGGCAAAACGGCATTGCCGCCCGCGCTGGATCACACACACATTTTATGTGAGTATGCTTCCAGCAAACTTCACCCCCCCTCCTGCAGTTTAATCCACCTGTTTTCTTTATATTTTTTTTTCCAGGTTACACGAAATAATATGCGAATACTATTTTTTTTTTTTTTAATATTTTTTTTTTTTATTGTGCGTGCTAGTGTTGTTTTTGCTTTTTTTTTTCTCCCGCTTACTCTGCCACAAAGGCCCGCGTGCCTCTGGTCGATATTCGCACGCGGTATCTCTGGCCGTGCGCCCAAACGATACGCGACGTGCGCCTGTCACTCCCTCCTGTTGTGGCTGCTATTACTTCTGGTGGCCAGTCTGCTCGCGCCACCTCTCTCCATCCAGGAGTCGTCAACGGTGCGGATGACTGCCGCTGCAGCACCGGGCGAGCCGGCCGTTCCCCATACGGGCATGAAGCCTGCCGACCGAACGCTGGGCGCACCGGATGGGTTGCCCAAGCGTGTGGTGGAGGCGGTGTCCCGGGGCGAGGCGGCGTGCCCACCTGCAGCGGTGTTGGCCATTCCCACGGCGCTGTCCGTGTTGTCGGGCTGGTGGCCGTGCAGACTGGTGTTTGAAGTGTGTGTGGTGGTGGCGGCGTCGGCGGTCGTGCTCGCGGTGGCGTCGGTGTACGCGGTTGTGGTGGCGTCGGTGTACGCTGTCGGGGTGGCGTTGGCGTACGCGGTCGTGGTGGCGTCAACTCTTTAATAAAACCCTCGCGGGGCGGTGCCACCTCCTCTGTCCATTCCAGGACAACCGTCGCGGTGTGGTGCCACCGCCCGTCCACGAACCGCTTCTCCCTATTAATAGTCGCCGTCGGCGGTGGTGGCTCTTCGGCTTCGCCTTGCGGCACCCGCTCCTCGGTCTCCGGTGCTGCTTCCCCCTCCGACTCGGACGAGATCGAGAATACCTCATCTTCCGCGTCCGACACCTAGCCGCCTAGCGGGGCGCCAGTCTGGTGGCGGCGTCTCCGGAAGTGGCGGTGTGGTGAACCGCTCCGGGCTGGCTGGGCCCACATTCTCGTCCTCTGGCGTCGGTGGTGCCTCGAAATGGCACATGCGTACCCATTCCGGGTTCACCTCCACGAAGTCCCTTGGCGGCGGCGACTCCTCAATTTCGCCCACTGGACCAGCGCTGGCATCCACCTCCCAGTCGCTACTATCGAAGTCGTCGCCGTACGCCCTGCGCACCCACTCGCGCTCTTCGTCCAGCTCCTGGCGGCGGCAACGCTCCCGTTCTTCCGCCTCCCGCTCTTCAACAGATTCAAAAATGGGCGACGCCCGCAGCTCCAGCACATCTGGAGATGCCTCCCGCTGCGGCTCGACACGCGCATAGGGCTGTCCGGCCCAACGCCCTCGTCGCGCCACGTTTCTGCGCCCTCTGGCGCTGGCACCCATGGCCGCCGCGTCGACCACGCACACATCCCCCGCTGGTGTGCGAGAGTGCGCACGTGGGTCACGGCTCGACGTATGGACTGCCCTCCTTCCCTCGGTGTGGCTGTTGTTTCCGTTTTCCATTCTTGCTGGTGAGTGTTTTCTTTTGAAAAAAATATCGCAAAGTGACCGACTGCATGGTAGTCGGCACCTTTTATACCCCTACTCTTTACGCATGTGCAACAGTGTAGGTGCGCATGTTACGGTATCCTTCCCGCATGCGACCGCCATGTTTTGTCAGCGCTCTCTTTGCGATATCGCTGACCTTTTTCATTAACCGTTTTCCTAGCAGCGTTTGCTTCGCACACCTTTCGCCGCGTTCATGTCCGGTTTTGTAATATCCTTGGTTGGGCCGTGGCTGTTATTACTATTTTATTATTATTTTTATTTTTTTATTTATTTTTTTTTTCCACACATTCATTATTGTCTGTTATTTTTAATAAATATGTAATACCTTACATATTCATTTTTATTATTTATATATATGTAATAACTTACATATATATTTTTTTTTGTTATTGTTTAATAAATATGTAATACCTTACATATTTATTTTTATTATTTATATAATATGTAATACCTTACATATTTAATTTTTTTATTGTTTAATAAATATGTAATACGCTGGTTATCTTTTGTGAATTGTGCAATCATCGTTTTTACCGTGCGGTTCGCACGTTCTGTAGGATTCTCTTGCGGTGTGTATGGTGCCGTAAATTGGTGTCGCACTCCCAATTCTTCGAGAAAGCGTTTGAAGGCTTTACTCGTAAATTGTGTTCCGTTGTCCGTTACGAGAACTTTTGGTACCCCAAATCGTGCCAAAATTCTCTCCCTGAATCCCTTTTGCAAAGTGGCTGTGGTTGCGCTCCTTAGCGGAACTAACTCAGTCCACTTAGAGAAACGGTCAAACATCACCAATAGCATTGTGTTGCCGTGTTTTGATCTTGGCAGTGGGCCAACAAAATCAGCACACACGGTACTCCATGGCTCTTCCGGAATTTGTGTCAACATCTTTCCTGCTGCTGCCATTTGACTTGGCTTATATTGTTGACAAGTTTCGCAGTTGTGCACATATGTGCGTACGTCCCTGTACAAGCCTGGCCAGTAGTAGCGTGTCGCTACTCTTGCTATCGTTTTCCGGGTTCCCAAATGACCGGCTGTGGCTGCGTCGTGGTTCTCCAATAATACCTCCTTCCTTTTACCTTTGGGTACACAAAGCTTCCAAGCTTCCACATCTCCGCCTCCAGCGCGGTGTGGGATGTGTCTGTACAGGTTACCATTTTCCTCCATGTAATCTGGATATTTCCTTGCATTTTGTGCGATTTCCTTTTTTAATTTCTGAATCCAGTTGCAATTTGCGTTGTCTGCCTCCATCCCTTCTGTGGCGATTTTTCTTAGGCAGCATGTCTCCGGAAGTGGCTGTCTCGAAAGTGCATCGGCTACGACATTGAGGTTGCCTTTACGGTATTTGACTTCAAAGTCGTATTGTTGCAGTTCAAGCGCCCAACGCGCTATTCTGCCTGATGGACTCTCAATTGAGTTTAGCCACTTCAGCGCCATGTGGTCCGTTATGACCACAAAATGGTAGCCTTCCAGGTATGGCCTTAGCTTTCTGATTCCCCACACTATGGCTAAACACTCTTTTTCAGTTGCCGAATAGTTCCGTTCGGCACCGTTTAGTGTCCTACTGGCGTACGATATTTCCCTTTCACCTTGCTCCGAAGGTTGGGTCAATATCGCACCCAGGCCATAGTTACTTGCATCCGTCTGCAAGCAAAATGTTTTTGAAAAATCCGGGCATGCCAATACTGGGGCCTGAGTCAGCTTCTCTTTGACCGTGTCAAAAGCTACTTGCCGCTCCTCAGTCCACTCCCATTTTGCGCCTTTTTTCATCAATGCGTTCAGAAGTGCTACTTTCGTCGCAAAATCTGGTACGAAGCGCCTGTACCATGATGCAACGCCCAGGTATTGTCGTAACTCTTTTACGTTGCTTGGCGCTTCAATTCTGCGATTGCAGCAACTTTCTCTGAATCTGTGCGAATTTCTTCTTCTGTGACTCTGTGGCCCAAATATTTCAATTCCTTTTTAAAGAAATCGCATTTGTCCACGTTTATACGCAGATTTGCTTCCCGCAGCCGCCGAAATACCTCTTTGAGATTTTCCATATGCTCTTCGCGCGTTCTTCCGATGACTATAATGTCATCTAAATATGCAAACGCATGTGGCATCATTTCGGGTCCAATAACACGATCCAAAGCCCTCTGAAAAGTGGCCGGTGCCGAGTGTAACCCAAATGGCATTACTTTCCACTGGTATAATCCTTTGCCTGGGACTGTAAAAGCTGTCATTGGTCGGCTCGCTTTCTCCATCGGGATCTGCCAGTACCCATCTTTCAGATCCAAGCTAGTGATGAAGTGGGCTTCACGTAGCTGGTCTAAAATGTGGTGCACTCTTGGCAATGGATATGCGTCCTTAACGTATCTGCTGTTAAGTTGCCTAAAATCCACACATAACCGCCATTTTCCATTCTTCTTTTTCACCATCACGATTGGTGCGCTGTGTGGGCTGTTGGATGGCTCTATGCAACCTTTCGCAAGTAGTTCCTCTACTTGCTGGTTAATTTCCGCTTGCATTTTTGGATTCTTTGGAAAATAACGCTGTTTTATAGGCCTGTCGTCGCTCATCACAATTTTGTGTTCTGTAATTTGTGATGTGCCCTTTAGGTGTTCGAAGGCTGCGACTTCCCGCAAAAGAAATTCATTAATTTCTTGGTCTTCGTGCAGATTTTTGCTTTCAATAGGTGGGTTTCTGGAGTCACGTGTTGCTATGTCTTGTTCGGTTGTATTCTGGACAACTGCCACCGACAGTCTCTCTTCC
Organism: Scaptomyza flava; assembly: GCA_030179655.1. NCBI lineage: Eukaryota > Metazoa > Arthropoda > Insecta > Diptera > Drosophilidae > Scaptomyza > Scaptomyza flava. Next base: position 57,870 of record JARNME010000127.1, read on the forward strand.
AGCTTTCCGTCGTGCTGGGATGGTGACCACCAATCCCGCACACTGCAACACTGTGCCCATGCCAGTCAGAAAATCCCAGCCCAGCACCAAATCGTCTATCACACCAGGCATAATTAGAAGCGCTATTTCCAAACAGCGATGCCCGAGTCTTATTTTGACCGTTATTTGTTCTGTTGTCCTGCTGCTATGTCCGTCTGCGAATTTCACCTGTCTGCTTGCGACGCTTCTCCGGCCTACAGTGTTCAGTCTACAAGCTAGCTCTTCGCTAACAAAGCTGCTTGTAGCCCCTGTATCAACTGTAGCCTTATGCTGACAGTCACCGATCCATACGGTGACAGTCAACTGCGTCCCTTCGTCCTTCAGGTGACCGACTAGCGTCTCGGGGCGGACCTTGGCGGCTCCCGCTCGCCCCTCGCTGGCGGACGCCGCTGGCCGTTTCCCGACTGACAACATAGTGCCGTCCGCTGACCGATTCTGCCACAGACCCAGCAGAACTCCAGCATTGGGTTTCGGCACTCTATCGCCCAGTGTCCCTCCTGTCCACACACGCGACATGCCCTTCCTGGGTTGTTTATGTGTGTCCTGGCAGGATTTTGCTGGGTCCTAGGTGTTGGGGTTGGCCGTTCGTCCATTCTTCCAGTGTGCTGGTTCTGCTCCTCCATGGCCATAAATCGGGTACGATTTCCACGACTCTGGTTGTGATCGCGTCCATTTTGCTGTGTATCTCGGTGTTGTTGAGGCTGTTGTTGTTGATGTTGGCTGTATTGTTGTTGGGCTGTAGCACTTTGTAGCCTCAGTTTCAGCCTATCCTTTTCTAGTTCTTCGAATTCTTCTGCCAGTTGCATCAGCTGGGTCAAATTCGAGAACTGGTTTGGCCGTGCGTATCCGCGCAAGTCAGGAAGGCTGTTGGTGTAAATGGTGCGCACTTCCTTCTCTGTTGAGAGTCGTAGGGGTCTCATCAGAGTCTGCATCTCCACCATATAGACTTTAAAGGGCTCATCCAGAGCTTGTCGCCGTCTGCGTACTTCGTCGTACAAATTTTCAAAATAATCTCGTGGTAAAAAGTATTCTTGAAAACTGTCGACAAATCCACCCATGTTGTCTAATGCCTGTTGTTAGCTATGTACCACTTAAGTGCCATTCCTTTCAGCAACTCCGGCATCGCTCTTGGAATTAAATTTAGGTTTAATCCATATGTGTCTGCCGACCATTCCACTTGCTCCAAGAATTCGAGAGGCTTCGATAGTCCATCGAATCGAAAGCTCCACTCTCGAACTTGTTTGGCTACTTTTTGGTATTCACATGCCCTTGCATTGGTCTGATCATGTGTGTGGGTGTGGCTACGCTCTCCTGGCTGTTGGGTTGTATTCCAGGGCGATCGGCGAGATTCCTGTAAATCTCGCGCCCTAGCTGCCGCGCTGGTGCATGGGACGCTCAGCCTTGCTACGTCTATGCCGGCAAACTCCTTTTCCTCTTCGTATTCCCCTTCCTCGCGCATGAATTCGGGTTTTTTATTCGGCGACTGTTGGCTGTATGTTTTTGCCAGTTCGCTAATGCGAATGCTGTGTGGAAGAGTATTTTCATTTTGACTTACCCAGTCTCCGAATTGTCTTCTCATATTTTCGACAGTGCCTTCAAGCTCCAGACCAAATTCCACTCCGCATTTCACTAGTGCATCCTTTTTTAGATTGTAAACCCACGAACGAACCATATTGTCGATTATTTATATGTATTTTATTAAAGAAAACTATGTGATATTAGCCGTAGATCCACAGTTTGGGCGCCAGTTGTAACGAACCTAAAGTTACGCGGTTTTTAGCTGGGCTAACTCTCGCGGTGCTGAGGGTACGTGCCAACAAATTTTTATTTGTGGCGGCTGCGGCAATAAGAACACAATTTAGTTTTACTTTTAATACATATATTTTAAACTGCACTCTCTGCTAGTTTTCACGTTGGGCTTTACAATTGCTGTGCACTTAATGATATTTCTTATAATCGAACGGCCCTTGTGTCGTGGTTTTATTTGCAATGCTGGCGCTCTCGTTGCACCAAATATTCAGAGTCAATGTTTCGCCTACTAACCGAGGTTTTTAGCTAGCAACGCCCGAATTCAAAAGGGGCTCTACTATGGCCTCCTTGTTACCACAAGGATTTCGCCAATAGTGTCGCCTACTCTCAGGCTCTGGCTTTAACTTCACCTGTCCTTCGCCAGGCTCACTTATCTGATACTTGGTTTTAATTCGAGGTTGCTTTGCAAATGCAACGCACCCCAAGGCTGGCTAAATTTCGCGTATCGATTTCTCCGTAAAATGTTTGTTAATCGCTAAGGACACGATCTGCTTTGTCCTTATTGCGATATGAATCCTTTAAAATTCTTAACTTATCCTTAGCGTAGGACTTCTTTATGTTTCGCGCTGATTTTCACTTATTTCGTATTGACTCCGTACTGAGGTTTCGCTTCGCTGACTTCGCACTCACTTGTATTCGACTAATTTGTACTCAACTAACTCGCCGCTCTGTCCAAGGCGGCTCCTTTTATACTCTTCTGCTGTCTCGCTGGACCGGGCCTGTCAACGCTGCCAATGTCGCGCCAAGGGCAAAGGTGGCGTGATCGTTCCAGTGAGATTCGCCTAGCAACAACGGTTCCTCGTTGCTGATCACGCCTGTCGTTGGTGTGACGGTGATCACTATATTTCGTGGATGCACCGCTCGCACACCAACGGCACTTTGCCACGACTTTTGCGGTACGTGTTTTGTGGCTCCCATGTGCCAAACACGTACCTTAGCGCTGACATCCTGTGTAAGAGCGAGACAGCATGCGAATTCGCCGCAGCTCAGGTCCGGCTGCGGCTATAAATGCATCCGCTTTTTGTGAGGCGCTATAAGTGAATATGGCTCCTCACAAGCTGTGTGACATAAGTAAAATATTTTGTGAGCTGAATAATAGAAAAGTCGAAAATTGCATATTTTCGACATCATGCTCCATCTTGAGACTCTTAATGAACTTTTGCACAAACTATATTTTTGCTTAAGACACACAATAAAATATTTCTTTCCGTATACTTAAATATTTATTTATATAGTATGCTCATATTCATATGTACATGCAACAAAATTACTTACACAAAATCTTTGCATTAGACCGACTGAATTCTTCCCTCGAGTTGCTCTTGCGTTAACGGGTTAATGTTAGCCATACTGCTACTAATAATGCTTAATAGAATAAGAGTGTTAACACCAATGTGCTCCTATGACATTTGATGGCTTCAATTCGTGTTTTAGTTGTCCTAAAGGCTCAGTTACCCGAACTTAACTTGAATTGACTTCAACTTGAATTGAATTAACCAAACAGCTGAGCTATTCAACTTTACGGAAAACACAGCTTGCTGGTTACCCTCAACTTGACTTGACTTGAGTTGACTTGACTTGACTTGACAACCTGCAGAAAACAGAATTTCTGATTGCAAAATGGATGAGCACAAGCTAATTTGTTTGGTGCAAGAAAATGAATTTTTATACAATAAAGCTAGCAAATATTTTAAAGATCCATCTAAAAAAAAATGAAGCTTGGATATTAATTGAAACAGAATTGAAATCACTTCGTGAGTATAATATTATTTACATAATTGTTTTTTAATTTATTTTTTTGTTTTTTTCTGAAGCGGATATATGTGAGCGGCGCTGGACATCGCTAAGAGAACGCTACAACAAAATCCTTCGCCAAATGGAATGTCCATCAGGAAGTGGAGCGAAAAGTGGAGACGATTGGATACATTTTGATTCCATGTCGTTTTTAAGAAGCCATTTACTGAACTGCAAGTAGGTTAAAAAAGTTTTGTGTTTTATATTAAAGTATAATATTGTTATATTCTATGGATGATGTCGCAACCATTGGTACCTGGAAAATTGCGAATCATCCAAGTTCTTAATTTTCCTGAACGTTTTTATGTAGTAGCCAGCTACATTCCAATCCCTATTAATAGGCCGAACTGCCCAACGCCGCGTTCGCATTTCTGGCATTGCGCTGGCTATAATGCCCATTTGCACCAAGTACATATAAAATATGGTCACCATATCATCCATTTTTCATTAAATTTTTCTGCAGACACTTAAACAATTTTCGCGCTCAATTCAGATTATATCAAAACAATGACAAACAGCTGTTCGATAAGTTCATGCCCACGGTTGCATTCACGCTCACGTTCAGGTTCAGGTTCATGTTAAGTTCACGTTTTATTGAGTTCGGGTAGTCGCTAAAATTTCACGTTCAAGTTAAGTTCAAGTTCAAGTTCAAGTCAATTTAAGTTCGAGTCAATTCAAGTTCGGGTAACTGAGCCTTAAGCTAACATCGCAGTACAGGTCAACATAGCGATGCTTTTTTTACACTCAAACAGCACTAACGGAATTATATATGAATACATATGTTTCTAGTTCTGTGTTTCTTCGTTAAGTATTATAACCATCCTAGTTTAAACCTTCGATTGGTTTTATTGGCGTAAATCGGACAAATCATTCGAGAATGCACTTGACGTTTATCACTATATTTTACCATGCATAACTTGCGTTTCATGTTTTCATTGTGTGTGTTGTCTGGAAATTTGGTCCTGAAGAACAAAACACAACAGCACTGCGCTTATCAAAATTAGTCGGGGATGTGACCAACCCTTGAAGCTGTGAGCTACTCGACCATTAGATGTTATGACAGATTTACCAAATTTAAGGTATACTAATGACTGCGTTCACCAGGAAATTTACTCCTGTAGCATTTATCTGCAACCAAATATTTTCTTTGTGAACACGACCGCACCCGGATCATGATCCAAAGTTTAAGGAGCGTAAGTAAAGCGCAATGAGCAGAAAGGAGTACCATCAGACCAAGAACGATGAAACTCAGATCACGCAGTCAGGGGTTCACCTTCAGCGCTTCTACGTCACACGTGCCCAGTTGAGATTTGAATTTCATATTGCATACAGACATTGTAGTTAATTTGAATAATAAGGACTGTTAAAAGTGAATTAATTAATTGAAAATGGGCTGTGCAGTTTTAAGATGAAACAATAATAACAAATTGTTCTTAATATTGTTTTGGCTATTAATTAAATATATGTATAATAAGAGAAAAAGCTTATAATATATTTTACTATATTATTCATTTTACGCTTATACGATAATTCAAACAAACAATCAAAACAAAGTTTTTTGATGTTTTCGTCACAGTTTATTTGTGTTGATGCTTCAAAATGGGTTGTCTTGTCTTCTTCAACCGTAATGCTTGGCACAGCACCCCTTTTCAACAATCGTTTTTGGAAAATCCTATATATAAGTTTATTTAATATTATTAAAGACGATTATTGTTATACACAATCAAAAACAATTACCAGCTTCATATTGCTTATTATTTTCATAATCTTCTGCCTTAAAATGCATACCACAAATTCGCGCAGATTTTATATTAATTTTGTCACCGACAAAAATTAATCCATGTTTGTGGTTAGTTTGTTGGGAATGGGTAATAACTCCACAAATTGTTCTTAAAATTGTTATTGTTGCAACCAAACACTGCACAACGCATTTTCAATCAATTAGTTCACTCAATTTAAAGTCGCTGCATGCAATATGCAATTCAAAACACAACTGGGCATGTGTGACATCACGCAAACAGCTGGAAAACAGCTGCTTATGCGCAATGCGTTATCTGTATTCTTTGTATCATGCTACATGACTAACTGCTGCGCTTCATTTATCGATATTCGATAAAATGAGCTGATTGAACCTGGGTAATTGTAAACAACACAATATAAATTTATAAAAATGAAAAATTTATTTAAGTACTTCAAGCCATAGCGTATATATATTTTTAATGCCTTAAAACATTTAACCAATGGCTGCGTTCACAAGGAAGTTTTGCTTCAGGAGCATTTATCTGCTACAGATTATTTACTTGTGAACTAGTGTTGGGCTGCTCATGAGTGAGTGATCAAAAAAGAGTTGTTCATTAAACTGAGCAAGTGAACATGTTCATTTGTTCGGTGAGCAATAAGCTACCAAACATATTCCAACATTAATTTAATTTAGCCGTTGGTGATTTTGTGGAAATATTTAGTATCTTGATTTGTATTATATTTTGTTATGGTCCTGCCTTATTTTCCCAACACTGTATCGATAGCCAGCTAGCAAATCGGTTGCTCAGGGATGGATACGACCTCGATACAGCGTGAGCCGGGTTAACAAAAATTTATATTTTTACGAAAAAACTAAGAACAAACGGACTAGCAGATATTCTTCACATAGTCAGACAATTACGGCCATACTGGGTAAACAGGTGTTGACATTTACCCCCAATGTGTGCCCCCCCTACCTATGAATTGGCCTTTTCATACTTAAGTGCCTACTCCCTAAACATTTTACAACAACAACAACTTACCCCGACATCAACACACAATCGTCCCACCCACACATAAATTACTACTCACACATGTTTACATAAACACTAAAAACAATAATTTATTTATATTTAAGATTTAACATTCTGGCTTTCTTAAATTAAATTTACTTTATATAAATCATAAAAAAAGAATAATGCAAATAAATAATTAAATAAATATTGACAAAACTAAACAAAAACTAATAAACGAGAAACAAATAAACAAAATTAACAAAACTAAACAAAAACTAATAAACGAGAATCAAAATAGAAAATAAACAGAAAACAAAGAAAGAATATAAATATATATAAATAATAAATAAATAAATAATATAATGAATAGATAATAAATTAAATCATAATAAGTAAATAAATAAGGTAGTAATAAATTTTGGGACGGGTGTAAATAAATAAATATTTATGCAGCTGTTTCTGCGGGTTGCGGCCTACTGTACCTGTGGCGGCTGCTGTCCGCAAGTGTGTAGGTGTGGGTGCACTCGCTTTTGCGCGGGCAGATTTCGCGCTTGCGCAATGTAAATTATTAATACAATAAGGGGGCAGGCTTTGCTTAGAGCACAAGAACAAACTTGATTTTTATTGTGTGTGTGTGTGAACGTATTGGTTGCCGGTCTATACCGCACAACTTCTTTATTTTTTTATTTTATTTAAATATTTTTTTTCTGCTGGCGCCTTTTCGCTGCCGCTAAAGAATTTTGCCTACTCACGGCCTCTTCTTCTCTCTACCTAGCAGTCTCCTGTCAGGCAGTCGAACAATCGAGTATCGGGTGCCAGAAGGACTCGTCACCCCTCGTCAACAACCACAATCATCGATAGCCCATCCCCGACTATAACACCACACTCCGGTTCGCTTGCGTCCACCAAGAACAGGAGTGCTAAATGGAGGCGTCTGTTCGCTACGCTGCCCAACGTAGGCCATCTCCCACGCCCTGAGACTAAGCGTCTCATGCTCTAGCGACTGAGCTAGCCGGGCAAAGTTCCGACGCTCGGGGGTCATTGCTTAATGTCCTTGGCGGGGAAAACTCCGAGTGGATGTCCCTGCAAGGTCTCCAGCTCATACAAACTTTTGCCAACTGGTTTCACCACTCGGCACTTGGTGAATCGGAGACAGAATTTTGCGTTGAGATTCTTTGCAAAGTCGCACGAAGTTCCGCTTGAATACTTCCTGACCGCAGAGAAATGGACGTCTCGGGTCTTCAGGTCATACTGCCTTGCCGACTTCATATAAGCCTTGTGCACTGTTTCAGCGATCTGTCTAGTGGCTTTATCTCGGCGTCGTTCAGCATGTGTTGTCCAAACAGTGCGAAGTATGGAGATTTTCCAGTTGCCGAATGTACGGCACTGCGTAACGCCATCGCGATTTCTGGCAACTTCTCGTCCCACGTCGTCTGGTCAGTCCCGATATGTGTCCGGATCGCTGCCAACACCGACTGATTCACCCGTTCGGACGCGTTGGATTGTGGAGCATAGTTACCGGTACGGACATGCTTAATGCCGTGATGCTCCAGCAAAGCCTCGAACTCCTGCGACACGAACTGCTTGTAAACTTCCTCTCTCAAAAATCGAATGATCGCCGCAGATGTTGCTCTCGGCATCGCCTTAAGCCACACAAACTTACTGAAATGGTCCAGCACCACAAAAATGTACGCATTTCCTTGCCTCGACCGTGGATACTTTCCTTAGAATTCCAAGTACAGTTTCTGCATCCCATCTTTGGCCTGCCGACTTGCGTGCTGTGCTTCGCCTCCTTGCACACTTCGCAACTGAGCACGTAAGACCGCACCTAAGCTGCCATCCTAGGCCAAAAGTAAAACTGTCGCAGCCTTGCCAACGTTCGGGCTATGCCTCCATGCATATCCTTGTCGCTATCGTGAGCCTGCTGTATCAGCGTGCTAGTCAGTGCCTCCGGCACCCATAGCTTCCACAGAAACTCGTCGCTTTCCTCTCGGGCAAACTGGGATCTCTTGAAGAGCAAGCCGTCTTTTATCATCAGGTCCGGAAACCGATCCGCCTCTGCTTGAACCAACGCTAACCTTTCCAAATACTCCTCGCTTTCGAACGCTGTCGTCTCGAACTCGAACAGGTTTAGCTCCTCCACGTCGAATGGTCGAGAGAGCATGTCAGCCACCACGTTTTCCTTGCCCTTTCGATGTTCGATGGTAAAGTCAAACACCTGAAGTGCTAGTAACCATCTCGCCAGCCTTCCGCTCAGGTCCTTGTGCGACATCAACCATCGTAGACTCGACTGGTCTGTGATGACCGTGAACGGCATCAGCTCTACATACGGTCGGAAACGCTCTATAGTCTTCACCGCCGCCAAACACTCCTTCTCCGTCACGCTATAGTTCAGCTGAGCTCCACGCAGCTTAGCTGAAAAGAACGCGATTGGCCGATCTGCACCTTCGTCGTCACGCTGGAAAAGAACTGCGCCAATCCCCAGGTGGCTTGCGCCGCACTGGATGAAGTAAGGCCGTCGAAAATCTGGATGGACCGGCACTGGTGCACAGGTAAGTGCCTTCTTCAAAGCGTAAACGCCTCGACCGCAACATCCGACATCTCAAACCTCTTGCCGATCTTCAAGCAATCTGTCAAGGGTGCTGAAAGAGTTGAGAAGTCTCTAATAAACCGACGGTACCATCCTGCTGTACCCAGGAAACGTCTCAACTGTTTCGTAGTTTTCAGGACGGGAATCTGGACAATCGCTTCAACCTTGCTCGGATCCGTTCGGAGAGCTCCATCACCGACAATATACCCCAAGTACCTTAAGAATATAAAGCAGAATTTAGACTTTTGCAGGCCGATGGTAAGGTTAGCCTCCTTCAAACACTCAGCGACCTCCTCCAACAGCTTAAAGTGCTCATCAAACGTGCGTGAAATGATCAGCAGGTCGTCCAGATAAACAAAAACACGGTTCCGCAGACGCTGGGGTATCACCCTATCCATCAACCGGCACAACCGTTGAGCAGCATTACACAGTCCGGAAGGCATAATACGGCCAGGAATGGTAAACGCCGTATATGCTTTGCTCTTGGGCTCCAACTCGATCTGCCAGAACGCGTGTTTTAGATCCACACTGCTGATAAAGATAGTGTCATCTACGCGGCTGAGGATAGACTCAATGTATTGCAGTCGGTACGCATCCTTCACCGTCACGTCGTTGAGCTGGCGCGCGTCTATGCACAGCCTGTTCTTAACAGGTTTCCGCACCAGCGTCATTCTGTTGTTCCACGGAATCTCGCTCGGCTCGATGACTCCGAGTCGCAACATTTCTTCCACCTCCTCAAACAAGAGCTGTTGAACCGCCGGTGACACGGGGTACAAACGCTCCTTTACCGGCACGGTACCTTCCACCAGCTCGATTGTATGTTGCTCAAAATGCGTTTCTCCAAGTCCCTCGCTTTTCGTACGCCAGGAATTTCACCTTTACCGCTTCCAAACGCCCCTGCTGATCAGCATCCAACTGGTGCGGTTCTACCGGCTCTCCCTTCGTCACAAACTCGGACTCCATCTGCTCGACAGCATCCACTCCCACTACGTCTGGTGCCAGGCGGAACTTCTTCCAAAAATCGATCCCTAAGTAAAGATTCTGGACCAGGGCAAGGCACACGTACAGAGTCATCTGGTGCGTCTTCTCTCTGTAGCGAATCGGAACCAGGATCTTCCCCAAGATTGTGTAGCTCGCACCTCCTGCAGCTCGCACTTTAGACTTCTGTGGATGCCATGCTATCCCCAGCTTCTCTATAAGTTCGACTGCTCCAGCACCGATCAGACTTTCTGTCGCATCCGTATCCAAAAGACCTTTCACGGAGTCTCCATCGATTTGCACTTCGGCAAAGGCTCCATCGTCGTCTTTTATCAGAGAACTGAGTGCCTCACATACGTGCCTTCGTTCTTTCCTGCGTAGCATTGATCGTTTCCGCCTCTTTGGAACTTGGGGCCTATTGCTCTGTTTTTGGACTCCCTCCTCAGCAAAGATGCGGGCCCTCGCTTCCTCGTACGCAGCAGTGCGCACCTCCAACGGCTGGCGGATCGACCACTTAAGCCTCGGTGAGTGGTCGCTGTTGGTCTTCTTAACGAAATCCTTAACTGCCATGCAATCCTTATTCCTAGTGCTTATCTCTAACATGCAATTTAGCGAGGTTTTTACTTGTTGCCCGGTGGTGCTGAGCGTGACTCCTCTGCCTGCGTCATGCTCCGCCTCCCGTTTCCCGACTGGCATTTGGGGCACTTGGGTAAAACGGCACCTGGCATCGATAGCAGAAGATGTTACGCGTTGTCGCCTCACACTCCCAAAACGTATGCCCTCTCTGCGAGCAATTCCAGAAAGTCAGCGCATTGCTCTCGCCATTTTCCGCTCTCGGCCTATATAGGGCTTCAACTGCCTCGCCGGGTGTTCTCTCCTCCTCCTCGTGGTGCGCCTCGTGCACCTGGAAGCGTTCCCTTGACCGGCTGGTTGGCTCTGCTGGGGTTTGGCTGGACCAGCGGGATGAGAGCAACCTCTCTGCAATCCGTTGCACCACTCGTCCTCAGGAACATCCAGTACCAATCTTTGGCTCTTCCTTCCACCAGGGTGTGGAAATCTCGCAAGACATCCGCCCATGGCAACTGGTACGTTTGTCTCAAATGGTCTAACCGAAATATAAACTCCCCGACCGGCTTTCCTGTTGGGCTAGCTTCAAATGTGAGACCCCATCGGCGCATTGGTATCGCCTCTGACCGTCAACTCTCGGCTGGTCATCGGAACGTGCTCGGGACCGCCAATGCTCCGCTTGCTCTCGCTGCTCTGATTCCAGGGCTCTCTGATCGAACCAGCGACCCTGTGCTGCTGGTGGCTCTTTCGGTGGGACACTCTGGTTCGACTGCGGGTGTAGAGTCTGCTGCGCCTCCTTCGGACCTGATAGCTGCGTATAGAGGCTGATATCCCGGATTGCCTTCACATACTCCAGCATTTCTCGCTTGCTCTGAGCCTGCATTTCGGCCATTCCGGTGGCCATAACTACTTGAAGAGTTGCCCTTGCCTCCGACTGATGGCTGCTTTCAGCTCGCTGTGTAGGTCCAGTGGCACTTGCTGCGGTTGTGGCATCATCGACGGACTCCTTTTCTGCACCGCTCCTAGTCTGTTGGGCTCTGGGTGACCGCCTACTGCTCCTGCATCTGAGATGTCCATCTCCTCTTGTGGTGTAATGCCGGATTCTATGCTGGACTCACCAGCTTGGGTCTGTGACGCTGACCGAGTTGTGGGAGCCATTGATTCAGCCCCTCTACTTCGATTGAACTCTGCACTGCGCCTAACTTTTCTCTGTTCCTCGATGTATTTTGTTTCTCTCCTCCTGCCCTTACTTTTTCAACCTAACTTTTCTTTCTTTGTTTCTTTTAAATAAATACAAACAACATATATAAATGGGGTGAGACGAACATGGAACATGATACGGTTACGGTAAGTGTTGTGTGTCTACATTGAACCTAATCCTAAAATTGTCCTAATTCTATATCACAGTTGTAACTAATCGCTATACATGGACATGGAGTGAGTGGAAACACTATGCCGGTCCTGAAGGACATGACATGGACCATAAGCCTAGACACATGTACACATATACGGTAAGAAACAATTAATTACACATGTTCAAAAATTCACATTTACCTACTACTCCCTACTACTATACTGTTCAAAAATTCACATTAACCTACTACTCCCCAGATCTCAGAGCTGCGCTACAGCAGGACGTGGTGGTCCACGCTCGGATTGCTCAAGCCCTAAGGAATGTGGCTTGATCAAAACTATTTCTCCCCCTTTCTCCAGCTACTTCCGCATCAGTCCAGGCATTAAACCTCGCTGTGGTCTAGTATTATTGGCTAAAGAGTTAAGACTAGTAAACTAACACAACATGTAAACTGAAACAATAAATTGAACGTATACTGCGACTTCACTAGCTTCCTATTATTGGGTTTTCCATTGGGCGCCATTTGTTATGGTCCGGCTTTATTTTCCCAACACTGTATCGATAGCCAGCTAGCAAATCGGTTGCTCAGGGATGGATACGACCTCGATACAGCGTGAGCCGGGTTAACAAAAATTTATATTTTTACGAAAAACTAACAACAAACGGACTAGCAGATATTCTTCACATAGTCAGACAATTTACGGCCATACTGGGTAAAAAGGTGTTGACATTTACCCCCAATGTGTGCCCCCCCTACCGCGTCTAAATTCCCGTTCGTTTAAATTTTATTTTTTGTAAGCATTTCACAGATTTGGGAAATAAAGAGGCGAAATGTAAAGATTGTCGCAATGTGCTGAGCAGCAAGTCGCAGCGCAACTTGGGGCGGCACCTTTCTAGCAAATACCCAACCGCAATGGAGCCGGTTGTCCGGCAAGACGATGTGACTGCTAATATTGATGAATGCAATGGACAGCAACGCATGACGACGTTTTTTCAAAGGTCGATAAACGCAAGCATAAGTCAGAAGATTGATCGGCATCATGCGCTTCGGATGGTGGAAGAACCGGAGTTTAAGCAGTTGATTGAGGATGTCTCTCACTGCCCCGGATATGAGCTTCCTACACGGAAATCAGTTTCAAATGTTTTGATGCCGCAAATTTGCGAAGACCAGACGGCCATTATAAAAGAGGAAATGCTTGATGCGACTGCGGTTTGCCTGACAACGGACTGTTGAACTTCTCTGGCACATGAAAGTTATATGGCAGTGACTGCCCATTTAATTGGAAAGCAGTCGACAACATTGAAATCGTTTTTGTTGTCCTGCGAGCAAGTTGAGGAAAGCCACACACCCCAAAATTGGCAGAAAGATTGCGGAAGGTTCTAATTGAATGGAGGATTGAAAATAAAGTTGCTGCTATTGACTTCGACAATGCATTCAACATTGTTGGTCTATTAAAATAGGCAACTGGCGTCAGATACCATGCTTCGCCCATACCTTAAACCTTATTGTGCAAAAGGGTTAGAAAAAATGAGCACCATTCGCATGAAATTCATTGCAATTGTTCAATTTTTTCACCGAAGTACAACGGCGTATAAAAAGCTTATGGTGCATTTACACTAGTTGATGCAGCGTCAATTCTAGCTATATCAACAATTGATATCCAACGTCAACGCATTTGTTGTGTTTACATTAGTTGACTGAGTTGAAAAAAAAATCGGGTTGTCAACTAATTTTCAAGTTGAGCAACGCGCAAGATGCCAACGCGTTGATATTGAAGTTGAGAGTAATTTACACCAGTTGATATCCACATTCGTTGACATTCACGTTGCTAATCATTTTCGTTGACGTCGATATTGTGAATGTATCGAAACTGATTGTAATCGATATTGTGTTGTTTTGTTAATTGAAAAAAGTAAAAAAATGATAAGTACTAATGCATATGAAACTTAAAACTAATTGATAAGCAATTTGTTTACTCTATTTTTTCCGATCATTTGAAACAATATTTCGATCGAATAGTCCTAGCATGCACAGCTTAAGCTTCTTGTTTAAAATGTCGGTACCTTCCATTTCAAAAATTATACAAGAAAGCTGCGATGCCATTTACAAAACATTGAAGGATGATTTTCTAAGGTAACAAAAAATTTATTTATTTCATTTCAAAAACTTTAACACAAATACATCGTTCGTCGATGTTAAGGCACTTGTGAATTCAGAGATCAGATAAAAAAAATTTAAAATTAATATTAAGGAGTAATGATGGAACTGGTAAGCTCTCCGGCTTCCAGTGATGCCATAATAAAGTTCATCTTGGACTTAGCCAAGCGCACAGCAGCGGCATCTGGAAAGTTGCGAAGAGTTGCTGCAACTGATTTTCCCCAGAGATCAAACTCATCATCATCCTTGGTGTTCGCCAAATATTCGCAAGCCTGCTTTAGTAAAGCAGTGCGATGATACTTGGTGTCATCAAGTAGACGACGCTTTGGTGTTGGCTTAATAATGGCCGATGGCGAGTTTGATGACGATGACATCTCACTTAAATCATTATTTTCCATAAACGTGGAGTTGAGCTGTGACAAGCACCCATCGGCATCTTCATTCATATTCTGAAAAAAAAAAACACTTTAATTAGTTTTTGTTTATTTTAGATGCCTACGACAGCTGCTGAATGGGAAAAAATAGCAAATGTGTTTGAGAATCGCTGGAATTTTCCACACTGTCTTGGTGCTCTGGATGGTAAGCACGTGACAATACAAGCACCGGAAAAATGTGGCTCACAATATTTCAACTATAAGAAGACGAATAGTATAGTCTTAATGGCTTTGGCTGACGGAGAATATAAATTCACGTATATTGATGTTGGAGCATGTGGCCGTGATTCTGATGGCGGTGTATTTGCACGGTATTGGAAAAGATCATAATAATAATATATCATTTCAAATATACATTAATTGTTTTCTTATGATTTTAATTTCAGTTGCACATTATCAAAAACCTTGGAGCAAAATAATTTAAGCTTGCCTGACCCGAAGCCCTACGAATGGAACCGATCCAATGCTTATGTTGTGTAGCTGATGATGCGTTCCACTAAGCCATATCTTATGAAGCCGTTTGCATTTAGGCAGCAGGATATGAACCAGAGGGTTTTTCACTATCGTCTGTCACGCGCGCGCAGAATTATTGAAAATGTTTTCGGAATATGCGCAGCCCGATTCAGAATTCTTCGTAGACCTATTGACCTACACCCATCAAAAGCCACAAAGATTGTGCTAGCCATCTCTGCACTTCACAATTTTTAATGGAACGCAAAAGTGTATACACAAGTTCAAGTGATTTTGACAAAGAAATAAATGGTGAAATTGTACCAGGTAAATGGAGAGCAGAAGAGAACGGCTTCTGGAAATGCAGTCAATGAATACTGGACGGACTAGCATTACTGCAAGCCAAATAAGAGAAAATTTAATCAACATTTTATATCACAAGAAGGTGAGGTGAGCTGGCAGTACGCAGCCTGCGGCTATCCAGCGCAAAATGATAATATCAATTAACTTACATAACTGGATGTCCGCGACCCTGAGTCCACGCTTAGAATGGGTTGCATGAAATGCAATGCGCTATAAAATTTATTTGGCGGCTTCCGATCAGCAGCAGCTTGACCACTTTTGGTCGATTGGGCCTTGCTATGTGCATTCTACAATAAACGACATTGCCCTTATAAAATATAAATAATATAATTAATGTAAAGAAAAGATTTTTACTTACACGGAATTGCTGGCGCAACAAGTTCCATTTATTTGAAACCTCGTCTTTGGCAAGTCTTGAGCCTTTGCAATTTCTTCCCAAGAAATCTCGCGTTTGTTGCGGTTTTTGTAGTCTTCATGGTAAAGTCCCACAAAATCGGTCTTTCCTCTACCAAGTCGATCAATCGGTAGCATTGCTCGTCCGGCCAAATTGAAACTGCTTTTCTGCCGCGTTTGTTTTTGTTTTCTGTTTTTGTTAATGTTGTTGTTGATGTTGATGCTGATAACTAGTTGCCTCGTCGTCTCCATCGGCATATTCCGGATCATAAATGATTTCGAATTCACTCATATTCGCACACATTTGTTTGTTATGATCCGGCCTTATTTTCCCAACACTGTATCGATAGCCAGCTAGCAAATCGGCTACCCAGGGATGGATACAACCTCGATACAGCATGGGCCGGGTTAACAAAAATTTATATTTTTACGAAAATCTAACAACAATCAAACAAGCAGCGATAATTCGCACAATCGGACAACTAAGGAAAAGATCTTAATATTCACCCCCAATGAGCCCCCCCAACCTATGAATTGGCTTTCATTTCATTTCATTTGACGCCAATTCCCTAAACATTTACAACAACAACAACAACTTACCCCGACATCAACACACAATCGTCCCACCCGCACATAAATTACTACTCACACATGTTTTACATTAACAATAAACAGACATTCATTTATTTATAAGTATAATTATATCTAACATTGTTTTCTTAAAATTAAATTTACGTTAAATAAACATAATAAAGAAAATAAAAGAATATAATTAAATAAATAAACAAAGTAAACAAATTTCTAATACGACAAACAAAATAAACAATAAACAAAAAACACAGAAAGAATAAATAAATTATAAATTAAAT
Organism: Scaptomyza flava; assembly: GCA_030179655.1. Classification (NCBI taxonomy): domain Eukaryota; kingdom Metazoa; phylum Arthropoda; class Insecta; order Diptera; family Drosophilidae; genus Scaptomyza; species Scaptomyza flava. The sequence continues at coordinate 74,424 of JARNME010000127.1, forward strand.
AAATAATGAATATAAATAATAATTAGGGCGAAGATAAATAAATGAATAAATAAGGGCAATGAATAAATAAATAAGGCGAATAAATAAACTAAATCCTACTTCGCAGTCTTTCGCTCGTCTCGGCACACTGTGGCTGTGGCGGCAGCTGCGTTATTGAGTGAGTGTGCGCAGCTGTGTGTGGCTGGCAGCCGGCACTTTGAATATTGCGCTCGGGTGCAGGCGCCTGGATATAAAGGCCTACGGGTTTTTATAAGGTAAACAAACTTGCTTTTTGATGTAAATTGAAGCTGATGACCACCCAGACGGGTTGGCCAATCTTCGTGCCGGTGTGTGTGTGCACGTATTGGTTGCCGCACTGCTGCTAAATAACCACTATTAGAAAATTGTCACTAAAATAAACAATTTTTTATCGCCTACCTCGTATACTGTAGGCACCTCACTACGCACTTGGCGTCAACTTTTTTTTTTTGTTTTATTAGATGTCAATTAAATATTTTTCTGCTAGCGCCTTGCCGCTGCCGCTAAAGAATTTTGCCTACTCACGGCCACTCTGCTTCTTATAGCCGTGTGCCCATTCCCCTATTCCGCAGACAACAATCGATTATTGGGAGCCAGCACGACTCTCCACCCCTCGTTCAACACCCAACCATCGATTGCATACAAGCCGACCATTACACCACACTCCGGTTCGCTTGCGCCCGCTTAGAACAGGAGTGCCAAAACGGAGGCGTCCGTCCGCTACGCTGCCCAACGTAGGCCATCGCCCACGCCCTGAGACTAAGCGTCTCATGCTCTATCGACTGAGCTAGCCGGGCATAGATCCAACGCTCGGGTGTCACTGTTTGAGATCCTTAGCGTGGAACACCTCGAGCGGATTGCCCTGAAGTGTCTCTAGCTCATAGAGGCATCGTCCTACTGGCCGCACTACTCGGCACTTGATGAAGCGGCGACAGAATTTCACGTTGAGGTTTTTTGAGAAGTCACTCAACACAAAATTGCGCTTGAATACCTCTTGCCCTGCTGTGTATTGAACGTCCCGTGCCTTCAGATCATACTGCTTCGCCGACTTCTCGTACGCCTCGTGTAGCGTCTCCTGGATGCGAGCGCGGTATATCTGTTGCTTTGCTGACCTCTCTAATGGCTTTATGGCTGAGTCGCTGACGTCACCCAGCCTTTTGGCCAGTCCATATTCGCTGCCGTTACTCAGCATATGCTGTCCAAACAATGCGTAGTATGGAGATGTCCCAGTCGCCGTATGCACCGCACTGCGTAACGCCATCGCGATTTCTGGCAGCTTCTCGTTCCAAGTCGTCTGGTCAGTCCCAAGATGTGTCCGGATCGCTGCCAACACCGACTGGTTCACCCGTTCGGACGCGTTGGATTGTGGAGCATAGTTGCCTGTACGGACATGCTTAATGCCGTGATGCTCCAGCATGGCTTCGAACTCCTGCGACACGAACTGCTTACCACTGTCGGTGTGCACGATCTCGGGGACTCCAAACACGGTGTACACCTCTTCCCTCAAAAATCGCATGATCGCCGCAGATGTCGCTTTCGGCATCGCCTTAAGCCAGACGAACTTGCTGAAATGGTCGAGCACCACAAAAATGTACGCATTGCCATGCCTAGAACGTGGGTACTTCCCTAAGAAGTCCAGGTACAGCTTCTGCAGCGGGCGCTCAGTTACCACCTCCTTTCCCATCTTTGGCCTTCCGACTTGCAAGCTGTGTTTCGCCTCCTTGCACACTTCGCAGCTGAGCACGTACGACCGCACCTGGGCTGCCATCCTCGGCCAAAAGTAAAACTGGCGTAGCCTCGCCAACGTTCGGGCTATGCCTCCATGCATACCTTTGTCGCTGTCGTGAGCCTGTTGTACCAACGTGCTCGTTAGCACCTCCGAGACCCACAGCTTCCACAAGAACTCCTCGCTATCTTCTCGAGCAAACTCGCGACCTCTCGTGGTTCGCACCTCAATGCCAACCGCTCCAGATACTCCTCGCTCTCAAAGGCTGTCGTCTCAAACTCGAACAAGTTGAGTTCTTCCACCTCAAATGGTCGAGAAAGCATATCGGCTACCACATTGTCCTTCCCTTTCCGGTGCTCGATCGTGAAGTCAAATGCTTGAAGCGCTAGGGACCACCTTGCTAATCTTCCACTCAGGTCCTTGAGCGACATCAACCATTGCAGGCTCGAATGATCTGTGATGACTGTGAAGGGCATGAGCTCCACATATGACCGAAAACGCTCAATTGCCTTCACCGCTGCCAAACACTCTTTTTCCGTCACGCTATAGTTCAGCTGAGCTCCACGCAGCTTAGCTGAAAAGAACGCGATTGGTCGGTCTGCACCTTCGTCGTCACGCTGGAAGGAACGCCAACCCAGTGCTTGCCGCACTGGATCGGCCGCAATCGCGCGCAGGTAAGTGCCTTCTTCAGATTAAACTCGACGACGCAGCTCATCGCGACAGCTAGCCCGAGTCCGGATCGAGACCCCACCTGCGTCCCAAAATCTCTCGTTGCTTTGCGTCTGCGGAATCTGACTCGCTCACCTTGCTCGATCCGTCGAGGCTCCGCCCCAATATCAAGTACTGACTAACAGACTTGTTCGCACCGGTGGATCGCCCCACATGCCACCTCTTCACGCTTAATGCTCCTCGGGGAGATGCGCAATCCAGAACGACACTCATCCGACGTTGGTATCCCCGTCCCATCGCCACCTTGAGCATTACACAGCCCGAAAGGCATCATACGGAACTGGTAGAGTGGACGTCCGGGGATAGTAAATGCCGTGTATGCTCTGCTCTGGGGCTCCAACTCAATCTGCCAAAATGCGTGCTTCAGGTCGACGCTGCTGATGAAGATCGTGTCATCCACGCGGCTCAGGATCGACTCGATATTCTGCAACGGGTAAGCATCCTTCACTGTCACATCGTTCAGCTTACGAGCGTCTAAGCACAACCTATTCTTCCCAGGTTTCCGCACCAACGTCATCCTGTTGCTCCACGGACTCTCGCTTGGCTCGATGACTCCCAGTCGCAACATTTCGTCGACCTCCGCGAATAGTAGCTGCTGCACCGCTGGGGATACGGGGTAAAAACGCTCCTTCACTGGTACGGTGCCTTCTACCAGCTCGATAGTATGACGCTCTACGTGGGTCTTACCTAATCCTCGCTGCTCGAACGCCAGGAATTCCGCCTTGATCGCCTCTAGCTGCTCCTGCTGCTCGGCATTCAACTTGTGCGGTTCGACCGGCTCTCCCTTAGTCACGAATTCCGACTCCACCTGTTCAAGCGACTCGACTCCTACGATCTCGGGTGCCAGGCGAAACTTCTTTCAGAAGTCGACACCCAGGTACAAATTCTGGACAAGTGCGGGGCACACATACAGCGTCATCTTGTGCGTCTCGTTCTTGTATTGGATCGGGACAAGAATCTTACCCAACACCGAGTAGCTCGCACCTCCTGCGGCTCGCACCTTAGACCTTTGAGGGTGCCACGCTAACCCTAGCTTTTCGATGAGCTCCACTGCCCCTGCGCCTAACAAGCTTACGGTCGCCCCGGTGTCCAGTAGACCCTTTACTGCATGTCCTTGGATCTGTACTTCGGCAAAAGCTCGATCGTCGCCCTTGAGCACCGATCCAATCGCCTCGCAAACGCTTTTGCGCTCCCTACTGCGTAATGTGGGCCTCCTCTGACTCCGTGAAACTGGTGAGCGCTGGCTCCGTTTTGAGTCATCCTCTTCGGCAAAGATCCGGGCTCTGACTTTTTTGTACGCGGCCTCGCGCTCTTCCAACGGCGGTCGTGTCGACCACTTGGGCCTCGGTAAGTGCTCGCTGTTGGCTGTCCTGACTATGTCCTTAATTATCATGCAATCCTTATCTCTAGTCCTTATATCTAACATGCATTGTGGAGAGTGTCTTAGTGGCTCTTCGGCAACATCGTTGAGCGTGGCTCCTCTGCCTGTGTCACGCTCTGCCTCCCGTTTCCCGCCCGACATTTTGGACACTTCGGCAGCACTACTCCGGGCAATCCGCATTTGTAGCAAAATACATTTCGCATGGTGGCCTCGCACTCCCAGAACGTATGCCCTCGCTGAGCGCAGTTCCAGCACGTAAGCGAGTTGCTATCGCCGCTAACGCCTCTGGGCCTGTACATCGCTTCGACTCCATTGACTTGATATCGGTCCCTAGGCCGACTGACCGGCTCAGCCGTGGTCTGACTCCTCGACCAACGGGATGACAGCATCCTCTCTGCGTCATGGCACTCTTCTCTCAGCCTCTCCAGATCAGTGATCCACATCGGATAGATGACCCGTGAAATCCCGTCCCGGATGTTCACCTTCACGATCTTGATCAGGTCGTGGTCGCTGACGGGTATCTCCAACCTCGATCTGAGAGCAAACATGGCCTGCAAATAGTCGTCGATGCCCTCTCCTGCCTTTCCACGTCGCGACTCCTGCTCGCGCTCAAAATTGGACCTGCGCGTCTGGAAGCGCTGCTTCAACGCGTATCGCAGATTTGGCCAGTCTGTTGTTCCACTCGTCCTGAGGAACATCCAGTACCAATCCTTGGCTCGTCCCTCGACCAGAGTGTGAAAGTCCCGCAGGACATCCGTCCACGGCACCTGGTAAGTCTGCCTCAGATGGTCTAGTCTGAAAATAAATTCGCCAACTGGCATTCCAGATGGGCTGGCATCAAAGACGAAACCCCATCGACGCATCGGGATAACCTCTGGTCTTGTGTCGGCTATACTGAATGGCCTCCGTGTGTCCTGGTCACTCCTATCCTGGGCTTCGCCACGCGCTCCAAACATCCAGTGTTCGGCCTGTTCACGCTGCTCGGATTCCAACGCCCGGTTGTTAAACCAGTGCCCCTGCGCTGCTGGGGCTTTTGCTGTTGAGCTGCGCTATGGTTAGCCTGTGGTGCTGCGTTTTGTCCGGGTGATGGGCGTAGCGTTGGCGGCGCTTCTTTGGACCCTGACAGCTGTGTATACAGGCTGCTCTCTCGGATTGCCTTCACGTACTCGAGCATTTCGCGCCTGGTTTGGGTCTGGAGCTCGACCATTCCTGCCGCCATGACCGCCTGAAGGTTTCCCGCGCCTCTGTCAGAGCTGAATTGATTGCGGCTCTCAGCTCATTTTGTAGATTCGAGGGAGCTGGCTGTTGTTGCGCCGTCGTCGAAGAGCTGCGTTTGGGCACTGCTCCTAGGCTGTTTGAATCTGCTTCCCCGCCTACTGCTCCTGCATCCGAAATATCCATCTCTTCTGGTGGCGAAGTATTGTCCAGTGGAGTGTTGGACTTATTCACCTGTGTCTGAGATGCTGAACGAGTGGTTGGAGCCATTAATTCAGCACCCCTACTTCGGTTGAAATCTGCGCTACGCCTATTTTTCTCTGTCCTGAATCTTTTCCGCTACGCTTCTTCCTTTTTCTATTAATTAAAAATTTTCTTTCTTTCTCTCTTTTAGATAAATACACACAACATATATAAACGGGGTGAGACGAACATGGAACATGATACGGGTACAGTAAGTGTTGAGTACATACATTGGTCCTAATCCTAAAAGTTGTCCTATTCCTATATCACAGTTGGGCTATTGAAACTACATGCTATACGGTACATGGCCTGGCAGGAACGCAATGCCGGTCCTGAAGGACATGACACGGACCATCGCCCTGTCCCATGTACACGTATATGGTAAACAAACAAGTAAGTTGAGGTATGGATATTAAACAAAACTGAACTTTAACTTTGCCCACCAATCCTCAGATCATCGGCCCTACTACGGCTGGATGTACTGATCCACGCTGGGATGCGCCTGGGTACTGAAGGATGTGGCATTATCTTGTGGTCCGTCGTTTGTGCTCAACTACCTCCTCCTGTTACTTTTTGCGTCAGCTTAGGCATTCTACCTTGCTGCGAGCCAGCAACTTGTGGAGTATAGTTAATAACACAACCAACATACAACATGTAAACTGAAACAATAAACTGAACTGTACTGTGACTTCACTAGCGACTTTCATTGAGTTTTTCCATTGGGCGCCACTTGTTATGATCCGGCCTTATTTTCCCAACACTGTATCGATAGCCAGCTAGCAAATCGGTACCCAGGGATGGATACGACCTCGATACAGCGTGGGCCGGTTAACAAAATTTATATTTTTACGAAAATCTAACAACAATCAAACTAGCAGCGATAATTCGCACAATCGGACAACTAAGGACATACAAGGTAAAAAGATCTTACTATTCACCCCAATGAGCCCCCCAACCTATGAATTGGCTTTCATCTTCATTTTACGCCAATTCCCTAAACATTTTACAACAACAACAACAACTTACCCCGACATCAACACACAATCGTCCCACCCGCACATAAATACTACTCACACATGTTTCACATTAACAATAAACAGACATTCATTTATTTATAAGTATAATTATATCTAACATTGTTTTCTTAAAATTAAATTTACGTTAAATAAACATAATAAAGAAAATAAAAGAATATAATTAAATAAATAAACAAAGTAAACAAAATCTAATACGACAAACAAAATAAACAATAAACAAAAAACACAGAAAGAATAAATAAATTATAAATTAAATAAATAATGAAAATAAATAATAATTAGGGCGAAGATAAATAAATGAATAAATAAGGGCAATGAATAAATAAATAAGGCGAATAAATAAACTAAATCCTACTTCGCAGTCGTTCGCTCGTCTCGGCACACTGTGGCTGTGGCGGCAGCTGCGTTATTGAGTGAGTGTGCGCAGCTGTGTGTGGCTGGCAGCCGGCACTTTGAATATTGCGCTCGGGTGCAGGCGCCTGGATATAAAGGCCTACGGGTTTTTTAAGGTAAACAAACTTGCTTTTTGATGTAAATTGAAGCTGATGACCACCCAGACGGGTTGGCCAATCTCGTCCGGTGGTCTGATTGCCTCCTTCGGCCGCTGAAGTTGCGCGTGTGTGTGAGTGTGTGTGCACGTATTGGTTGCCGCACTGCTGCTAAATAACCACTATTAGAAAAATTGTCACTAAAATAAACAATTTTTTTATCGCCTACCTCGTATACTGTAGGCACCTCACTACGCACTTGGCGTCAACTTTTTTTTGTTTTATTTAGATGTTAAATTAAATATTTTTCTGCTAGCGCCTTGCCGCTGCCGCTAAAGAATTTTGCCTACTCACGGCCACTCTGCTTCTTATAGCCGTGTGCCCATTCCCCTATTCCGCAGACAACAATCGATTATTGGGAGCCAGCACGACTCTCCACCCCTCGTTCAACACCCAACCATCTATTGCATACAAGCCGACCATTACATGTTTACTTATTGTATACGCAAAACATTTATAAACATAAACATCAATATATCGTTAATCGATAGCTATCGCCAGCAACTGAAGCAGGTCTACTTTCGATATTAAAATATGGTTCAATAAATATGCATAAAATAATAAAATTGTATTTTTAAATAGCTTTCTATTACTAATTATTGTTTTTTATAGACTGCACAGTTGAAAAAGCAGACAACATTAATAAAAACGGGTGGCGAAGCGAAGTGCTGCCACCTATATATGTACTTCAAGTTTGTCAACACAAAGCAAAAGAATGAACATGAGCTCAACTTAATTTTGTGTTCTCAACGCGTGACTTCAACTGTTGACACAAAGTGTTTACACTATGTTTACACTCAGAGCAACAATTGATGATTTTCGCATTGTCAATCTACTGTCAACGCAAAAGTTGATCAAGTTGATAGCTGTTCACACTAGGATTGATAAAGTTGATATCAACGTTGACTTGTTTATCAATTAGTGTAAATGCAGCATTAAGGACACCCAAGCTCAACTAAAACTCCCGGATGTTAAGCTTGTTCAGGATGTAACAACTCGCTGGAACTCAACTTTTAAAATGTTTGAGCGACTAATAACATTGAAGAAGGTGGTTATGCTAGTGGTTTTGCTTCTGCGACCCGATCTGGGCTTAACCATCAGGACTTCGAAGCTATTGAGAAGTACAACCCATTCTTCAACCGTTTTTTGCAGGTGACAACCGAACTTTCAGCACAAAAATATGTTACTCTATCAAAAGTAGGTCTGTTCGATAGCTGCACTAGTGTACCCTAGTGTACACTAGTTCACAAAAAGTGTTCGATAGCTGCACTTTCTTACACTAAACTGTTCTGCCCTGTGTTTTTTAGTGTGCCCTGACTTACACTTTTCTGCACTTTTCTACACCACCAAAATCAAGAGCAGAAAAGTGTAGAACAATAAAACCAGCTGTTTTGCGTCAGTTACGTTTTTTGAGCTCTTCATATAAGTTTAACATTGCAAGTTTTAACAATAATTAACCTGTCAAATGAGTTTATTTTATAACTTTTTATACAATATGCAGAGCCTGAAGTATATTCAAGTAGGATGCAGCAGCTGCCGCCGCACCCATGAAAATAAAGAAAAGGCTATTTGGGTGAATTCAAGCAAAAAATTCCTCTTGTAGCTGGGGAATGCGTTTGAAATTCTTTATCCGTGTAGGTTGGAAAGTTTGTCGTCTTCAATTAACTCACTTATAGTGAAATTTTCATTGTTATTACAATTCATGTTAGTCATGTAAGTCAGCTTTGCTTCATTTGCTCTAACTTACACCTTTTTTGTTCGATAGTAGCTCTACACTTTTTTACACTTAAATTTTCAGAGTTGTATTTTTCGTGTTTCTGTTCCTACCCTACACTTTCTACTATCAACAGACCTAGTGAAAGTGTTGGCAGGATTCCGCAAAGAAAGATCGGTAGTCTTAATTTTGGGCTAAACAAGTCAGCCTCTGCAGTGGGAACTGTCCTTCTGAGGGAGATGGAGCACCGCTTCAAGGACTTGGAGTCAAATGCATTGTTCGCTGAAAACACTGTGTTGGATCCCCGATTTAAAGGGCGAGTTTTTTAGAAACCCGGACGCTTTTAAACCGCGAATTCCAATATTTAAAAAAAACAGCCCTGCCAATGACACGCCTGCAGTATCCGTTGAAGAAGAAATAGTTAAACAATCCATAATTACACTCGTATATGATAAAACGCCTATGTTTGTTGGCCACATCAGTGCCAAGCGAAATAATAGTTTTCCGGTGCGGCACAGACAATTACAAAGAGGCGAACACTTCTAAAGCCAACGTAGGTGAATAATCTCACGTTTTTGCATAATATATGTAAAAGATGCTGAATGGTAAGTCTTTAGATTACATATTTTATTTACAAAAACTAACTCATATTTATTTCAGCTCAGACGAATTGCCTGCCAATGGCAACATATCTTTGGTCCGAAACATTTAAGGGAAAGAATAATTTAATCAATTTGTTTTTAGTTTTCATTTATATATTATTCCTAATATTTTTATTATTTTAGTTTCATGAGCTGAATTTAAAATATTATTTTATTTTTTTATAATACACAAGAATACTAAAGCTAAGTAAATAATAGAGCGCTAGCCTTCAGGTCTTCAGCTATTGAATTTAAATAATAAACAGAAGTTCCCTATTGAAAAAATATATGAGAAAGCTGTTATATTTTAATGGGAGTTTACATTCCACTGGGTATACATTGAACAGTGAGCAACTGAAAAGCTGAGCAAGTGAGTAGTGAGTAACTGAACAGTCAGTAGTGAGCATCTGAATAGCTGAACAAGTGAGTAGTGAGTAACTGAATAGTGAGTAGTGAGCAACTGAGCAAAGTGAGTGAGTTAACTCACTTTGAAAATAAGAACAAGTGAACATGTTCACAAAAGTAAGCAATGTTTACCCAACACTATTTCTTTATTTATTTATTGTCAGTTAAGAGCAGCTGACATTAAAATGATCACAATTTAATTTAAATTAAAATAGTTAAAATAATCAAATTAAGTAAAATATATATAAGTAAAACATATAAATCTGAAAATATATTTAAAAGTTAACGTTAAGGCTCTGGGAATTCAATAAAAAATTGAGCAGTCCAACATTTGTTGCGAGGATTGGGAAAACCCAGAAAAACCCAATCAGACCAGCTTTAGATTAGTAATTAGTGGTTACGATTAGATAAAGCAAAAGGGATCGATCTTTTTAGTACTGGAGTTGAGGCCTCCAAGGAGACATGAGAATAAAGTTTGTTATAGTCGAAACATATAACACGAAATGGTTCATGAATTAAATAGTTGCTGAAGCAACGATCAAGGCTAAGGGGTAAAAAGTTACGTGAAGATCTAAGTGCGACATTAAATTTAATTCGACTCAAAAGAACTGATGAGTCAATTTCACCATTAAGTAGGTTAGTAATAAATAATACTCCACGTATAGTTCTACGGTTTAACAGGGAGGGAAGATTTAGTAAAAGGAGTATACTAGAATAAGGGGGTAAGTCAACTCCAGCAACCCAGTTAAATCTTCTAAGGGCAAATAGAAGAAATTTCTTCTGCACAGATTCAATTCTGTCCTGGTGAATCGAGTATTGTGGAGACCACACACAAAATCCATACTCCAGGATGGGACGAACTAGGGATGTATAAAGCGTTTTAGTGGTGTAGGGATCATTAAACTTTTTCGACCACCGCCTGATGAAGCCAAGGACATTAGTGGCATTATTAACCTTGGACAAATATGAGCGCCAAACTTTAATATAGGATCAAGAATAATGCCTAAATCTTTAATTTCAAACACGCGGTCAAGTGGTGAAGCATGTAACGAACCTAAAATGCTCTCGCGGTGCTGAGGGTACGTGCCAACAATTTATATTTGTGGCGGCTGCGGCAATAAGAACACAATGGGTTTTGGTTTTAATACATATATATTAACTGCACTCTCTGCTAGTTTTCACGTTGGGTTTTACAATTGCTTTGCACTTAATGATATTTCTTATTAGAGTTTAGTAAATCGTACGGCTCTTGTGTCGTGGTTTTATTTGCAATGCTGGCGCTCTCGTTGCACCAAATATTCAGAGTCAATGTTTCGCCTACTAAACGCGGTTTTAGCTAGCAACGCCCGAATTCGCCAGGCTCTACTATGGCCTTCTTGTTACCACAAGGATTTCGCCAATAGTGTCGCCTACTCTCAGGCTCTGGCTTTAGCTTCACCTGTCCTTCGCCAGGCTCACTTATCTGATACTTGGTTTTAATTCGAGGTTGCTTTGCAAATGCAACGCACCCCAAGGCTGGCTAAATTTCGCGTATCGATTTCTCCGTAAAATGTTTGTTAATCGCTAAGGACACGATCTGCTTTGTCCTTATTGCGATATGAATCCGTTTAAATTCTTAACTTATCCTTCGCGTAGGACTTCTTTATGTTTCGCACTGATTTTCACTTATTTCGTATTGACTCCGTACTGAGGTTTCGCTTCGCTGACTTCGCACTCACTTGTATTCGACTCACTTGTACTCAACTAACTTGCCGCTCTGTCCAAGGCGGCTCATTTTATACTCTTCTGCTGTCTGCTGGACCGGGCCTGTCAGCACTGCCAATGTCGCGCCAAGGGCAAAGGTGGCGTGATCGTTCCAGTGAGATTTGCCTAGCAACAACGGTTCCTCGTTGCTGGTCACGCCTGTCGTTGGTGTGACGGTGATCACTATATTCCGTGGATGCTCCGCTCGCACACCAACGGCACTTTGCCACGACTTTTGCGGTACGTGTTTTGCGGCTCCCATGTGCCAAACACGTACCTTAGCGCTGACATCCTGTGTCAGAGCGAGACAGCATGCGAATTCGCCGCAGCTCAGGTCCGGCTGCG
>JARNME010000128.1:0-139867 GCA_030179655.1 Scaptomyza flava
GGAAAGGAGGTCACCCGCGGCATAGCCCGTCTACCGCGGGAAGTCCACAATTAAACTGGAAGTGGACAGGTATCCAGAGTCCGCAAATTAGCGACCGAGCACCCCCTCGGCCATGAATCCCTCGGCATATGCTGTTCCAACTTGGATTGGGGAATTTTATAAAGAGTTATCTTCTCTTAGCCCGACAACCATTAGACATCGAGACATGACCAACAGAAGGGTCTGTTTCCAGCGCCCTCGCGTTGAGAGTGTAGTCGCACTTCCGACACTGCGTGCAGATACGGCGCGTACTACCAGCGTAGTTACACGTGATTCCCCTACACACCTGTCGGCTGACGGCCCTAAATATCACATCATATAAATACTATGTATATTTCATAATTTTTGTTGCACAAACAGACGTATTCTAAGGTTAACACAGACTGAAAACTTTTTTTTTGCAATAATATTGCAAGGGGGGCGAAATGTCAACGCCTAAAAGTATGCATCTGCAACTCCCCACCAAAATAAGTATTTTGTTTCCTCTCAGAGCATTAACTATAATGAACACTTTGTTCGGAGCCGATCGAGCAAAATAGATAAATTGTACATTCTTATTGCCTTGCGTCGCATACCTTACCATCACATCACTATAGAGTAGCTTAAATCATTTTGATGTTCTCTTGCACTTATCATAAGTTATCTACCAATGTTCAACGGCAAGCTTGTACGTCTCCGCTTGCATATTCCTCTGTTACATCGGTTCGATATGTAGTTCTGTCTTTGTTTTATTTGAATTTTCGGAAATTAAAGCGCTAAAAAACATAAGCGCTCCAAACATTAATGACCCCGACGTGATTTTGTTATAACTAGTTCTGTCTGTACAATTCGGTTTGTGCAAATGTTATTAGTTCAAACATCACGCAAAAAACAGTAAAGCTTCTCGGGCCTAATACATATGTGCATAGTGCAATTGTGGTTGCTATGTCTGCACAAGCATATATATATAATATATATATATATATATATATATATATATATACATATATATCAATATATATATATCAATCTCTTTTGCTATGTGCAGTGTTGGCCTTCTGCAATCGGCAGGTGGCACCTGTATACTCACACACATTTTTACGTACGTGTAACCGGCACCCGCGTTACCGGTTCGCATCGTGAAATCAGCACAAGATAAGAGAACATTTTTGCCTATTGCCTTTGGTGACGATCTTTGAAGTAAAAGAAGCTGTTCGCAGGCTTATAACCTTTTGTGCGCGCTTTGTCATTATTGTTGGTACTCTTTACACGTCGTGATCGCGCTTTCGCACAACGGTTTTGAACAGGGTCGGCGCGAAAAGTTTTCGTTAACGTTCACCAAACTTAAAAGAACATAAACTAAATTGCATAAAAGTGTAAAACTATGGCATATATATGTATATCGAATTTGTCCGTTCACTTTATAATAATATATTTTTGCAAGTTTTTTTAATTTAAAAAAAAACCCTTCCCAATGTCGACTGAACCTTGTACCTGCCTCTGCGCATAAAACGCAACTCTCTGGTGCAGTTGCAGCGTCTCATCGAGTCATCAACGCCTGATATTTTGAAGTCGCTCTCGAACATAGAACTCATTGTTCGTTTAGAGCTGCTGAGTTACGCGAAAACTTTGACGTCATGCTTGTAGAGCTAATTACCCGTGTCCGATCTTGCCTGTGCCCTTCGCAAGCGCAATTATCAACAGTGCCAACTAAGCGGAGCGGTTTGGATGCAACTCGGGAGCCAATCTTCAATTCGTCTACGGATCGCCCACGTCGAGCTCGTATGCCAGAGGTCAAGGTTCCGCAATTTTCTGGGGGCTACACAGAGGTCGCCAATTTCTTCTCGATGTTTGAATCAATTATAGGCAAGGATGCGGATCTAACTGACATTGAGCGTTTTCAACACTTGCGTTCTTGTCTCTCGGGCTTAGCCCTTGATGCAATATCGTCTCTTGAACTTTCTGAGGCCAACTATCAAGTGGCTCTCAGCATATTACATAAGCGCCTTAATAATAAACGCCTTGTATATCAGTCACACATCAAGAGCATTCTTGGGCTCAAGAAAGTAGAGACGGCATCGGCGGACAAACTTCGTGAGTTGTCAGACAAGATTATCGTTCACATGCGTACTTTGGTGACACTTGCCGGATAAATTATAGTTAACATATTGCTCGCCAAAGTGGACCTCGCAACGCAGACCAGCTGGAAAGAGAGCATCGCCTTAGATAAAATTCCCTTATCGGAGTAGTTTTTATACCCTTAACCCATAAAATGGGTAATAAGGGTATACTGGTTTTGTGCAAAAGTATGTAACAGGCAGAAGGAAGCATCTCCGACCCCATAAAGAATATATATTCTTGATCAGAATCAACAGCCGAGACGATATAGCCATGTCCGTCTGTACACTGAGAAAAAAATTAAGAACCAATGTTCTTAATTTTTCAGACTTTTCGTTCTTATTATACCCTTAACCCTAAAATGGGTAAATAAGGGTATAATGGTTTTCTGCAAAAGTATGTAACAGGCAGAAGGAAGAATTTCCGACCCCATAAAGTATATATATTCTTTATCAGCATCAACAGCCGAGACGATATAGCCATGTCCGTCTGTCTGTCTGTCTGTCCGTCTGTCCGTCTGTCTGTCTGTATGAACGCGTGGATCTAAGAGACTACAAGAGCTAGAGACTTCAGATTTTGTATTTAAATTCTCCTATACCAAAAGCAGAATCAGTTTTCTTCAAATTATCGATAACTATTCTGGTTTTCGATATACACATAATATCGATAACAATAAAATATCGAATTTGGAAAATGTTAAAATAAGGATTCAAGTAATGGGTAACGATTAAACTTTTCTAAAAACTTCGTCCAAATCGGCTAAGAAACACCGGAGATATCGAATTTTATCGTTTGAAGCTAAGTCAGTTTACCAAAGTCTTACATAAATTTAATTTATTTATTGCAACTGGGTTCAGGGTATCTTTTAGTCGGGCTCTCCTGACTAGAGCCTTCTTACTTGTTTATGTTTCTTGAAAGCCTCTGTCAAAGGATGGAAACCATGCAGCACGCTATGTCAAATTTTTCGGCATCAAAAGGCAACCTAGCCACAAATTCATGTAGAAAGGCGTTTGTAGAGACACAAACGAACACTGCATGCGTCTTTTGTAAAACCCCTGGGCATGTCATATATTCCTGCCCCAAGTTTGGAGCTTTGAACCCATCGTTACGCTTCAAGGAGACAAAGAAACTTTGCCTCTGTTTAAACTGCCTAAAAAATGGCATCAAGCTCAGTCGTGCTCAAGTAGAAATTGTATGACTTGCAATTCTCGGCATCATACTCCTTTACATTTTGATGAAACGCCTGGCACGTGATCGCACCCGCCGAATATTGCCACAGAAATTGTGCTTCTTAAAGATCGCTCTGGCTCCTTACTTCCGGCGCGTGCGTTGTTAGATTCGGGCTCACAACTTCACCTGATAACATATCGGTTAGCCCAGCAGCTGCGGTTGAAGAGAATTCGCTCTTCGACAAGTATCTGTGATCTGGGTGATGCTAGCGTACTCACCTCAGGATCTACTGTCAACATTGGACTGCAGGCTCGGCATTCAGATTATTTAACAGCTATCAATGCATTAATAGTTCCTTTAATAATAGACTGTCAGCCCAGCAATTCGATCGACATTTCAGCGAGGAGCCTTCCTTCAAATATTCAATTGGCAGACCCAGCTTTCCACAAGCGACAGCACGTCGGTCTATTCATTGGAGCAAGCATGTTTTACGATCTTCTTTGAGTAAGCCAAATTAAACTTTTGCTAGTTTTGCCTATTTTCCAAAAACTCGACTTGGTTGGGTTGTTACAGGAGGATGCAAAACAAACGGCAATGGCTCTCTATTAGATGTGTGCGAGCCAAGCTTACCAATTGATAAGCGCTGCAATTTGACGATAGGCTTGAGCTTGTTGTCAGGCGATTTTGGGAAGTTGAAGGCTGTGGTGAAGGCAACGCACAAGCTACCAAGGATGAATTGCAATTCGAGGAGCATTTCACAAAGACAGTCCTCTCGCCTACCGTCGCGACGGGCGAATATTCAGTTATGCTGCCATTTAAACCAACCTTTGGAAACTTAGGAGATTCGTAAAATCAAGCCTTCCAGCGGCTTTTAAGTTTGGAGCGAAAGCTTGAACGAAATCCTAACTTAAAACAGCAATACTCGGCATTTATTGAGGAATACCTGTCACTCGTTCAACCGGAGTTCACAGGTTCCTGTCGCTACTTTCTGCCACGTCATTCCTGTCATTCAGGCCAAACTATTCAACTTGCTGATCAAATTTCGCAAGTATGCTGTCGCTCTCACTGGGGACATCTGCAAGATGTATAAATGCGTTCGAGTGAGCTGCCCGGATACATACTTCCAGTGCATTCTCTGGCGGAACTCTCCAAGGGAAAATATAAGAGTGTACAAGCGTGACACTGTTCAGTGCGGACAATGCACCAGTTAGCGAATGATGAAGCACATTCGTTTCCCCTTGGTTCCTTAGCTGTCTTAAAGGATTTTTATGTCGATGACTGATATCCGGTAGAAATTCTGTGAATGAGGCTGTTCAAAAAATGCAACAGACAACAACAACACGAGTCATTCGAAAATTTTAGAAGGGGTACCTGAGTCCGAAAGAGAATCTTGTGTCAAATTTAATGATGACAGCGACATCATACAAACACTCGGTCGGTTATGGGATCCTGGATCTGATCAGCTTCTGTTTTCATCGGCTCCACCGCAGCATGTTGCAAGGCCTTGCAAACGCTCCATTTAATCGGCAATAGCACATTTATACGACCCTCTTGCTCTAATAGGACCAGCTATTGTGAAGGCAAAGGTGTTCTTGCAGCATTTTTGGAAGGCTAAGCTTGATTGGGACGAAAGCTTGCCACTTGACTTCAGCACAGCTTAGATGGAGATACACAATGGCTTCAACAATTTTCCACGTTTATCGTTTCCCCGTTGCGTTATCACCCAACGCTGTCCTATAGAAAAAATATCTGACACAATTTCATTATTGTCATTAATACAAAGAAATCCAAAACATGATTTATTAAACAAGTGGAAACATTGCAGTCGGGCGCAACCGACTGCGGCATACTCGATACCAGTATTAAAACAGGTAAAAAGAGGCCCCATATCAAAGGGGTACGGATGGGGCAGGGGTGTACGCTGCCTTAAAAATTCTTCGATGCAGATGGGGATGCCACCAACTATCTTCCTTCACAATTTGGTGACTATAGTTCAAAGTTTGTAAGAAATGTGAAAAGGGGGGCTGCGGGCGGTATTGGTGGGTGTGGCATCTAAATTTTTACTGCAGATCTTTGCGAAATGTCAATTGCTATCTTCATACCAAATTTGGTGACACTTGCTCGAAGTTTGTATAAGGTGGGGAAAGAGGGGCTGGGGTGGTAAGGGTGGGAATGGCATCCAAGTTTTTACTGCAGATCTTTGTGAAATGTCAATTGCTATCTTCATACCAAATTTGGTGACTCCAACTCGAAGTTTGTAAAAAGTGTGACAGGGGGGCTGGGGGCAGTGAGGCTGAGCGTGGCATCCAAATTTTTTATGCAGATCTTTGTGGAATGTCAATTGCTATCTTCATACCAAATTTGGTGACTCTAGCTCGAAAATTGTTAAAGTTCGGAGAGAGGGGCTGGGGGCGGTATGGGTGGGCATAGAATACAAAGTATTACTGCAGATCTTTGTGAAATGTCAATTGCTATCTTCATACCAAATTTGGTGACTCAAGCTCGGAAATTGTAAAAAGTGTTTTAAGGGGGGCGGGGGGCGGTATGGGTGGGCGTGTCATCCAAAGTTTTGATGCAGATCTGTGTGGAATGCCTATTGCTATCTTCATACCAAATTTGGTGACTCTAGCTCGAAAATTGTAAAAAGTGTGGAAGGGGGGCTGGGTGCGGTATGGATGGGCGTGGCATCCAAAGTTTTGATGCAGATCTGTGTGGAATTTCAATTGCTATCTTCATACCAAATTTGGTGACTCTAGCTCAAAGTTTGTATAAGGTTTGGAAAGTGGGGCTGGGGGCGGTATGGGTGGTTGTGGCATTCAAAAATTTGACGCAGATCTGTGTGGAATGTTAATTGCTTTCTTCATACCAAATTTGGTGACTCTAGCTCGAAGTTTGTAAAAGTGGGGAAAGGGGGGGCTGGGGGCGGTATGGGTGGGCGTGTCATCCAAATTTTTGCTGCAGATCTTTGTGAACTGTCATTTGCTATCTTCATATCAAATTTGGTGACTCTAGCTCAAAGTTTGTATAAGGTTCAGAAAGGGGGGCTGGGTCTGGTAAGGGTGGGCGTGGCAGCCAAATTTTTGCTGCAGATCTATGCGGGATGTCAATTGCAACCTTAATATTAAATTTGGTGACTCTAGCTCAAAGTTATATGAGGTGGTGAAAGGGGGGTGGAAGCGGTTGGCAAGGCTCCAAAACTTTGATGCACATTTTTGGGGGTTGTTACTAGCTATCTTCCTACCAAATTGGTGGCTCTGGTTTACGATATACGCATGGAATCGATAACAAAAAAATATCGAATTTCGAAAATCTAAAAAAGAGAGTTGAAGTTATGGCTAATGATAGATATTTTCTAAAAATTTCGTCCAAATCTGTTGAGAAACACCGGAGATATTGAGCTTAATCGATTGAAGCTAAGTCAGTATACAAAAGTCTTACATCAATTTAATTTTGCAACTGGGTTCAGGGTATTTTCTAGTCGGGCTCTCTCGACTAGAGCCTTCTTACTTGTTTAAATTTGGAATATTTCCGTTGTCCAGTTTGCGGTAAACCCTTCTCAAATAAATGTTTATGTTTACTTATACGCACATGGTCATTTACTTTGAATTTGCTACCTCTTAAGATTTTTAAGTGACTGTATACAGTATTTAATAACATCTTTTCATTTGAGGAATTAACTTTCATTGGTGCCGTTTTAATTGTTCTATGAATTGATTATTGTACTCTTTAATAAACTGCCTATACATATCGATCCTAAACTAAACTCTCACCACATCATAAAGTTTTATTTAAGCGCTCAACACTCGATGCCTTAAGAACACTATAGCTTGAATAATGATAAATGGTACTTTTTACACAAGTTTTTGAAATCAGTGCTAAAAAATTGTTTTCCATCATCCGTTTGTAAATTCTTGGATATTCTCTTCCCTTTAAAAATACTCGTGAATGCATTTGTAACTTCTTTTTCAGATTTGGTTTTCAATGCTACTCCCCACGCATATTTGGAAAACGTATCAATGACTGTCAATAGAAATCGATATCCTTGATTAGAGGAGTAGTTTCCTATTTCCACTAGGTCTGCCTGCCAATGGTCATCAATCCCTTTATTAAAACTCTTCTTAGTTTAAACTTTTTACGTGCAGGAGCATGTAATTCTTTCACTAATTCCCGTTTACTCATATTGAAATGAATCACATCGTCTTGATTCAGGTTTTATTTATTTTATTATACTCGATACCGAAGGTAAAGAGTATATTGGTTTTGTGCAATGTCCGTCATGGTGTCTGTCCGTCCGTATGGTTGTAAGTTTTTTCCACAACCTTCAAGCAAGAGACTTGAAATTTTCCAATTCTTTCTATCTATGGGCTAGTAAGTTAAAGTGTCAAGATGGGGGTTCTACGATAACTGGGGGGCTGGAAAATCAATACATTTGATAGCTCAAAACCGATAAATCCAAATATTGCACACATACTTACAGCTAGAACTACAAAAAATGGTGAGAAGATAGCTACTAGAAACCCCCAAAAAACTGCATCAAAAATTTTGGAGCCACGCCCACCCATTCCGCCCCCAGCCCCGCCTCATTTTAAACAATAAAGCCTTTATCTCCCACAGTTTTTGAGCTATAGCCACCACATTGGATGCTAAGATAGGTGATGATGACCCCCCAAAAACTGAATCAAAAGTTTGGATGCCACGCAAACCAATACTGCCCTAGCCGCCCCCATCCGCCCAAACGCTTCGTCAAAAACGGGAATACGTGTATCTACCAAAGAAATGGAACTAGAGAAACAAAATTTTGTAGCAAGATAGCTGGCAACGACCCCCAAAAAACTGTATCAAAGTTTTGGAACCACGCCCACCTATTTCGCCCCCCTTTCCATACCTTTTACAAACTTCGATCCAAAGTCACAAAATTTGGTTTGAAGATAGCAATTGACATTCCACGAAGATCTGCATAAAAAATTTGGATGCAATTCCACCCATACCGCACCCAGCCCCCTTGCCGCACCTTTTTCAAACATTGAGCTAGAGTCATCAAACTTGATATGAAGATAGCAATTGACATTACACACAGATCTGCATAGAAACTTTAGATGCCACGCCCACCCATACAGCCCCCAGCCCCCCTTTCCCACGTTTTTACAATTTTCGAGCTAGAGTCACCAAATTTGGTATGAAGATAGCAATTGACATTCCACACAGATCTGCATCAAAACTTAAGATGCCACGCCCATCCATACCGCCCTCAGCCTCCCTTTCCACACTTTTAACAATTTTCGAGCTAGAGTCTTCAAATTTGGTATGAAGATAGCAATTGACATTCCACAAAGATCTGCATCAAAAAATATGGATGCCACGCCCAGCCTTACTGCCCTCAGCCCCCCTTGTGAAGGAAGATAGTTGGTGGCATCCCCATCTGCATCGAAAAACCTTTAAGCGTACACCCCTGCCCCATCCGTACCCTTTGAAATTAACCCTCTTTTTACCTGTTTAATATTGGTATCGAGTATGCCGCAGTCGGTTGCGTCCGACTGCAACATTTCCACTTGTTTTATTGTATTGTTTTATATGGTATACATATTAATAATTTTTATTTTACAATTAGTTGGAGGTTGTTGGTGACGTCTTTTTGTATTATGTCGATAGAAAATTTTGGAGATCCACACATTTTTCTTTAAAAAGGTTGCCCACATTATCAACACAGGTGTCTTGTCTATCAATTTCGTGACACATACTGTCCATATACACTTCCAAGTTCCTGAACTCATATTTCTTAGCTAAGTAACAAACAACAGAGCTAAAACCATTGGTTCGGAGCCGATCGAGCTAAAAAGATAAATTGTACATTCTTATTGCCTTGCGTGGTATACCTTACCATCACATCACTATAGAGTAGCTTAAATCATGTTGATGTTCTCTTGCACTTATCATAAGTTATCTATCTATCTAGCTGGCAGACAGACGTATAGTAAGAAGGGTAGAAATAAGAAAAGATAAATGCGTAGAAACAAACTGAAGTGTTAAGACATAAAAATGCTAAATCTACTTAAGTGATTGTAAAACCTAAACCTAAGACTAAAAAAAAAAAAAGAAAAAGAGAACAATAAAAGTATTACAATAATCAGAAGTGGTGCAAAACCAAACAATTAATCGCCTACACAAAAAGAAAAATGCAATGAGTGACAAAGACTACGAAAAATATACAATAAATAACCTAAGACGCAGCCTTCAAACATATAATCAACCAACAACTGGTGTAAAAACCGAATTAATAAAACGACTCTCAAAGTACAGCAAAACGACGCAGCATAAAAAAAAAAAAAAAACACACAAAGAAAATGGAAGGAGACAAAGATAATGTAGCAACGAAGAGAAAGACGAAACAATGCAACACAACGAAATCAAAGAAAACCAAGACAAAGCAAAGGACAGTGATAATGCACAAGGTGAGATGAAAATCGAAGTTCAAGCAGACGGCACTGTCAAACATATCGACGATAACAATAACAACGATAAATGTAAATTAAAAACAATCGACGACGAAGCCCTGACAATCAATGAAAACGATAAAAGCCCTCCAAAAACAACCGATGACGAAGCCCTGACAATCAATGAAAACGATAAAAGCCCTCCAAAAACAACCGATGACGAGGCCCTGATAATAAATGATGATGAAACTCTGGTAAAAAAGCCAACAAATAACCAAAACGAAACTGCAACGAAATTAAATAAACAAGACTACGACGACTTAAAATGGGATTAATGATGCGCGAAATGGAAATACTAAAAAGGGAATTAAAAGTAAGAGCGCGAGAAAATACATTACTAATCAATGAAAAATATGAAAGTAACCAAACAAAACAACGCAATGATATATCGTTCACGCACTTAAAAGAGTTAATATCAGAGTTTGACCCAACAGATGCCAGTGCTAACATACAATTGTTCAAGAAACAAATAAACTCAGTGAAGTCCACTTACAAGTTAGATGATCATAGTGTACGCGCCTTGATCGCCAACCGCCTAAAAGGCAAAGCAGCCAAATGGCTACAAAGTCACAATGATATCACAACAATACCAGTATACGAATTACTTGAACAATTGGAATCCATATTTGAAAC
This sequence comes from Scaptomyza flava, assembly GCA_030179655.1. NCBI lineage: Eukaryota > Metazoa > Arthropoda > Insecta > Diptera > Drosophilidae > Scaptomyza > Scaptomyza flava. The sequence goes on from JARNME010000128.1 coordinate 10,431, forward strand.
GCGTGAAAGCAAACTCTCAATGAAACGCAAATTTGAAAAACAAAATTGGGAGCCAAAGGAATCTTTCCAAGAATACCTTTTCGAGAAATTGATTTTGGCAAACAAAATAATCGTCAGCAAAGATGAATTAATTGAACACATCATAGACGGCATACCTAACCCTAATCTACGCACTCAAGCCAGAATGCAACGCTTCAACAATACAACTGAAATGGTCGACGCATTTAAAAACATCAATCTGGAATCTCAACCACAAAAACAGCAAAACTGGGAAAAACGCAAGCCATTAGATGACAACACTTCAACGGTTGTAATTAAATGCTTTAATTGCAACTCCAAAGGGCATTCAGCATCCGAATGCCGAAAACCAAAAAGAGCAGAAGGAGCCTGTTTCGTATGCGCAGAAATGGGACACATCTCAATCAACTGCACCAAACGCAAGGATTTGGAAAAAAATCACAGACAATCAATTTGTGAGATTAATCACATATGTACTTTCTAACAAAACTAATTATCTCACACCCCTTTAGAAACACTAATTGATACTGGAAGTTTAATAAGCCTTATGCGAGAAGAACATGTACCAAAAGAATTCATTGATAAATACTCATATACTAAAGAATATTATGGAACAACAGCAAACTTATTATAATCGGAAAAATGAAATGTAAATTTAAGTTTGATAATGAAGAAATAATTAAAGAATTTTTAGTTGTATCAAATAAAACAATGAATTATTCAGTTATTCTAGGCAGAAACTTTTTACAACAAGCTAATTACAGGTTAATAAAAATAGGCAAAATAAATGAAAGTAGAAGCACAGACGACAAAGATCAAAATGATGAGAGCAAAAAAGAACTGAAAAATGAAAATATGTCAGAAACAGATAAAGAATGTCAAAGCATAATGGCAATAAATATTGATAAGTATAATAACGAACTAATTATTAACAATACTAACTTAAATATATTACATAAAAGAAAATTACAAAATATTTTTGAAAAATTTTATTTAAAAAGCGAACGCCCTGAGAAACCAGCCACAAAATGCCAATTAAAATTAATCCTCAACAATGAAAAGCCATTTCACTATCAACCACGCAGACTATCGTACAAAGATAAAGAACAAGTTCACGAAATATTAGATGAATTATTAAGAACAGATATTATTCGACCAAGCCAATCTAAATACGCATCACCAATAGTATTAGTCAAAAAGAAAACAGGAGAAATAAGACTCTGTGTAGATTTTAGAACATTAAACAAAGTTACACCCAAAGACAATTACCCACTGCCATTAATAGAAGATTTAATAGATATATTAGCCAACAAAGAAATTATTACATTAATAGACTTTAAAAGCGCGTTTCACCAAATAGAAGTACATGAAGAGTCAACGAAATACACATCATTTATAACCCCTATGGGACAATTTGAATACACTAAAATGCCATACGGACTCAGAAATGCATCAGCAACTTTCCAACGTTTTGTTAACAATGTATTCGATGATATGAGTAGAAAAGGCAGAGTAGCAATTTACCTTGATGATATTATGATAGCATCAAAGTCAGCAGAGGAACATTTAGACACTTTAGAAGAAGTATTCAAACGATTAACAATGAATAGATTAGAATTAAGAATCGACAAATGCAAGTTCATGGAAGAAAAATGTGAATATCTAGGCTACATCATATCCAAGGAAGGAATACAACCCGATATAAAAAATGTTGAATCAATGGCAAATTTCCCAATACCAAGGAATGCAAAAGAAGTTCATAGTTTCCTGGGACTCTGTTCTTATTTCAGAATATTTATCAAAGAATTCTCTGTGCAAGCCAAACCTTTATATAACCTAATTCGAAAAGAAGCCAAATTTCAATTCAATGACGAGGAAATGCAATGTTTTGAAAATATGAAGTACAAATTAATGAATTCACCTATTCTTGCGATATACGACCCGAAGCATGAGACAGAACTGCACTGCGATGCCAGTTCAATAGGATTTGGAGCAATATTAATGCAAAAGAAAGAAGATGGAAAAAATGCATCCAGTATTTTATTTCTCCAAAAGAACAACGAATTATGAATAAAATACCATAGCTTTGAACTAGAGACACTCGCGATCATCTATGCACTGAGAAGATTTAGAATATACCTTCATGGCAAAAAATTCAAATAATCACCGACTGCAATTCATTGTCAATGACACTAAGTAAAAAAGAAGTTAACCAAAGAATTGCACGCTGGGCATTAGAGCTCGAGAACTATGACTACGACATTGAACATAGAGACGGCAACAAAATGCAACATGTCGATGCACTTAGCAGAACACACAATATTTAATACTAGAAGAAAACACATTTGAACAAAACCTATCAATTTGTCAAAACAAAGATGAAACTAAATCAAAGATACGAGCACAACTAGAAGAAAAAGAAAGCAAAGATTTGAATTGAGAAATGGCCTAATTTACAGAAAACACAAAGTACAAATATTATTTTATATACCAAGATCTATGGAACGAAATATATTAACAATATACCATGACAACATGGGACACCGAGGATGCGAAAATGTACACAACGCCATTACAAAATAATACTGGTTCCCTCAATTAACTGAGAAAATAAAAGAACACATAAGAAATTGCTTAAAATGCATAACATACTCCTCAAAGCAAGGAAAACACGAAGGTTTATTACACAGCATACCCAAAGGAGACGAGCCATTTCTAACAATACATATTGATCATTTCGGACCTGTGAAACTGCAGAAAGGGACAAAGAAACATGTTTTATTAGTTTTAGATGCTTTTTCAAAGTTCGTGAAACTATACGCCACTCAAAGCACAGACTCGAAAAGTACAATGAAATGTCTACATGAATTCTTCAATGCATACAGTCGACCCAATGTAATAATATCTGATAAAAGAAGGGCATTTACATCAAAAGATTTCGAAGAATTCCTGAATACCAACAATGTTAAACATATAAAAATTGCAACTGGATCGCCACAAGCAAACGGCCAAGATGAACGCGTCAACAGATGCCTAGGACCAATGATAGCCAAACTCACAAGTGCAGGGACACAACGCTCACTAGAAAACGTACTACCTGAAATAGAATTTGCTCTAAACAACACCACTCATAAAAGCACTGGTACAACACCGAGTGAATATATTCGGAGTAAGTCAAAGAGGTATAGTCATTGAACACTTAAAAGAATGCCTAACCGAATATAATAATCCACAAAGAAATCTAAACGAAATAAGACAATTAGCAAAAACTAAAATTGGAGAAAACCAAAAATACAATGAAAAACTAAAAAACAAGGGAAGAACACAGAGAAAATATAACAAAGGAGACTATGTAGTAATCCAAAAATTTTGTAAGCTTACCAGGAGTATGCAAAAAAGTAATACCAAAATACAAAGGACCATTTCAAATACACGAAATCTTACCAAATGACAGATATGTAATAACTGATGTGGAAGGATTTCAACTAACACAAATTCCATACAATGGAATATGGAAGCAAATAATATAAAACCATGGATTAATACGAATGCAATGTCAGAAGAAGAAGAATCAATGTCAGAAGAAGAAGAATCAATGTCAGAAGAAGAAAAATCAACATCAGAAGAAGAAAAATCAAGGTCAGAAGAAAAATCAAGGTCAAATACAAAAAAATCAAATATAGAAGACGAAATTTTAGAAAAAGAAAAACTAGAATCAGAAGAAGAAGAAGAAGAAGAAGAAGAAATACAGACAAAAGAAAAAGAAAAAGAGTCAAAAGAAAATAATACTAATTTAAGTACAGAAAATTCGACAACAGAACCCAACAAAGATAGAAATAAATTAGTATCAAGTGAACATAAATATAATTTAAGAAGCTCTAAGAAAACAACAATATAAAACAAAAAAAAAAAAAAAATTATGATAATCGAGACGATTAAATGTCAGGATGGCCGAACTGTAAGGCATTTATCAAGAATAGAATATATAACTAGAATATAGAACATAGATTAAGAATAAACAATTCAAATAAATACCTAAATATGGCAACTCTAAAGAGAAAGAAAAGAATAGTGGCAACTCTAAAAAAAATAAAAAGAATGGGCAACTCGATCATAAAAAAGACTCACTGGTGATGAGCTAACGCTGGCAGACAGACGTATAGTGAGAAGGGTAAAAATAAGAAAAGATAAATGCGTAGAAACAAACTGAAACTACTTAAGTGATTGTAAAACCTAAACCTAAGACTAAAAAAAAAGAACAATAGAAGTATTACAATATTTAGATTTATTAATAGTCTTATGAGAAATAGTTTAAAGTAGTTGTTTTATCAATAATTCGTTGATTTATGTGTTCGTCGATAGTGCGAGCGTCGTTTCGCATCTTCTTTTAGAGTTTTTCAGCCAGCAGCCCTTTCACCGCGGACTCTCGATCAGAAGTCTCGAGCGTTGCCACAATTCTGAGCGGCGTTGGCAGACCCATTCCCACAACTCGGCCATCCTTCTATGCATTCGTCTCGAATGCATCGTCGCCGTCGTCGTCGTCGTGAGGAGTCTATGGCTTCATATATTCCGCACAGGTGGATGTGTGTCTGGGACCGTCGTTGAAATAAGCATCTTTCGTTACTTCGTAGGTGCTTTGCGCCTTGGCAACACGATATGGGCCTAAATATTTGGGCTTCAGCTTAAGACCACCACCAAGCTGTGTACGCTTGATTGCGACAAAATCACCGACTTTGTACGCTATTGCTGGGCTACGTCGTAAGTTATAGGACTTTCTGTTTTCTTCTTGTAACTTGAGGATCTGCTGCTTAGCGTTTTTACGTAGTTCGTCCCCATTGTTATTGAAATTTTGTATCATTTCTTCTTGAATAAGTTGTTTTAATTGGATATCATCTTTAGTTCGCATTTTTATGCCAACAAGCAGCTCAAAGGGTGTCATGTGAGTGCTTCTGCAGAACGTTGAGTTAATGGTTTGTTGCATTTTTTCAACAAACTTGTACCATTTACTTGGGTCATCGATAGATAGTTTGGACAACACCGAAATTATGATTGCGTTGAGTCGTTCGACTTGACCATTTGCACGTGGCAAGCCCGTTAATACAGCATGGTGTCTTATGTTTTCTTCGTTGCAGTAGTGTTGAAACTTTTCACTTGTAAAAGCGGATCCCTTGTCGGAGCATATATGAACTGGATTCCCGAACGTTATGCTTTGTGTTTGCAGTCTCGAAATTACCTCTTAAGCTGATGTCGTCTTCGTTGGGTACAGCCAGCAGAACTTGGTGAAACCGTCGATTACTGCCAGAATGTGCTTATATTGTCTATGTGTTGACAAAAGAGGGCCTAAGAAATCAATATGCAACGTTTGCAATGGCGCCTCTTCTTTTGGCAACGGGTGCAAGTTTCCTTCCTTCTTTCCCAGCTTCCGGTTTGAAACTATGCATGGAATGCAGCATCGTATTTGTCGTTGAATATTGTCTTCGAGTTTTGGGATATAATAATCCTTTATTATTATTTCCTTGGTTTTTTTGACTGAAAAGTGCCTTTTTCGTGGGCCTGCTTTATAATTTCGCGTTGTAAAGCCAATGGGACTACTATAAGTTCGTCGTCATCAATCAGTTTGTGTAATACATCAGATTTCATAAAGTAATTGTTGTGCGTGTCTTTTTCAACTAGGATATCTATGATTGCTTTCAATTCATCGTCTTGAACTTGGAGATACTTGATTTTGCTGTGTATGCTATCATTAGCGATCATCATGACTGGATACCTGCTCAAAGCATCAGCGTGGCGTATGCGTGTGCCAGCTCTATGTTCAACGTCGAAATCATATTCTTTGAGGAGGAGAATCCATCGAGCAACTCTAGCGCAGACGTCTTTTTTGTCGATTGTTTTGGTAAAAGCGTTGCAATCACTCACGAGTTTAAAATGTAATCCCAGAAGATAAACTCGGAACTTTTGTAGTGCCTCCACTACGGCAAGAATTTCCAATTCATAGCTGGTAAACTTACTCTCTGCATTCGTCGTCTTCTTACTCATGTAGTACACTGGGTGTACTAATCCATCATCCCGAGATTTCTGGAGTAAAACTGCGCCGAAACCATCAATAGAAGCGTCCGTGTGCAGTTCTGTCTCGTGCTGAGGATTAAAGATTTTCAATATCGGCTTCTCGGTTATAAGTTTCTTCAGCGTTTCATATGAAATAATCTCTTTTCCTTCAGGATAAACTTGGCATCTTGTTTCATTAAATCGGTTAAGGGCTTAGCTATAGTTGCAAAGCTTAAAATGAAATTACGAAAATAGCTAACAAGGCCTAGAAAACTTTGTAGTTGTTTCTGACCGCTTTGGTTTTCGCCTCTGAAATACATTAGTATTTTTTTTGATTTGATTTTGATTTTGATTTTCAACAACATGTCCCAGAAACTCAATCTTCGACATCAAAAAACAGAATTTTTCAGATTAAGTACAAGACCATAGTCCTCACATTGCTTCAAGACTTCTTTAAGATTAAAAACAGCTTCATCTTCGGATCTGGCAGGTATAATGATGGGGTCGACGTATGGCATGGCAATGCCTCTGCGTGTCTGATCACGTGTCTTTGAAATACTCCAGGTGAGCTGGATAAACCAAATGGAACTTTGCAGAACTCATACTGACCGTTGTGCGTAACAAATGATGTACATTTTCGACTTTCTTTTTCGACTTCGACGTGGAAAAATCCGTTCTTTAAATCGATCGTGCTATATATTTTCGCATTAACTAATCGATCTAGTTAGTCTTCAATCAGTGGCAGTGGGAAATGATCTTTCAATATAACCTGTTTATTCTTCTATAATCGACGCAAAGTCGTGGTGTACCATCTCGTTTCTTCACCAGTATCACAGGGCTAGTGAACTCTGACTCAGATTGTTGAACTATACCGTCCTTCAGCCATTGGTCGACTTGATCGTCAATTATGCAGCGTTCGGAATAAGCGAGCCTGCGTGGACGCGAATATATTGGAGCTTCATCTTTAATTACGATATTCATTCTTACGTTTGTTGATTTTGCATTTCCCGGTTTATAGTTTTTCATGAGCTCATAAACTTGATTTTTGGCACTATTGCTTGCATCTTGATTAATTTCAAATTGTTCATCATTATTAGACACGTTTATTTTCATAACAGAGTTTATTGTCATTTCATCATTGTTATTTGGTTTTTTAATTTTTATGCCGTCGCGATTTATTTTTACTTCAGCATTTTTACAAAAATCTTCGCCTAAGACTGTTTCAACATCAAGGAACTTATCGGCAACAACTAAAAAATCCACTTCAAAATGTTGTTTGTCCACATTCACAGCTTCAATAAAGGATCCGAATGGAACAACTTTGTACTGTGAACCAAAACCGACGAGCAAAAGCTTAACTGGACGTAAATTTACATTACTTAATTTTTGTATGATCTCTCACTCATAATGTTGTACTTGCTACCGGTGTCTATGAAAGCAACGTAATATTCATCTTGTACGCGAATGGTTTTGCACATCGATGCATGATCAGCTGTTACGTTACGCGTGTTACTTTGTGTTAAATCATTGTCGTGTTTTATTTTGGAACACTCTCTCGATATGTAGCCAAATTCATTACAATTAAAACACTATTTTCCTTTACTTTTATTTTCTCACTTATCTGATGTATGACCTTTCATACCATAATTATAGCATTTTATCTCTTTATTTTGTTTATGTACATCATATTCTTTTTTGTTATGTCCACCTTTGTATTTATCGTCATTGCTTTTTACATTTTCTGATTTTCCGCGCATTGTTTCATAACTTTTTAATTTTTCTTTAAATTCTTTTAGGTCTATTGCGTTGTATAAAATAGCTTTGTTTACACTCAAATCATTTATTCCGTTTATAACGTATTGCATAAGAGCACTGTTTTCTATGCGACCGCGTGACGACAACTCTTTCATTTTAAAAAGATATTCTTGTACACTCTCACCTTTTTTAATATTTCTGTCGAACATCAGTTTATGTAATTGTGCACTATTAATCTGCGTTTCAAATTCTCTGATTAATGATTCTTTTAACATTTGCCAGTTATTAATTCCTCGTTCACTCATTACAAACATTTTTGCAATTCCTTTCAAAGATCTCTTAGCAAAGATAAATTTTGCAAATCTTCCCAGTTCATTGCAGCAGCTAAGTCTTCAAAATCGTTCACCCAAATTTCAACTGCTAACGAATCATCACCGCTAAAAGGTCGAATCGAGTCTTCAATGTCACGGAAGTTTAGAGAAAATCTCGTTGTTGGCATGTTTTCATTTTGCACTAAAGTTGTACCAATGTTTTGTTCATTGGGTTTTAGCGCGTAGTTGCGTCTTTCCGTTGTTTGTAAATTCATCTGTTCCTGCTGTTCTGAATGTGCTTCTGCTTGCCGCACTGTTGTCGTGTCTGTCTAACTCATTTGCGTTGATATTTTCCCCGTCTTCTTCGTTTTCGTCGTTTTCTTCGTCTTCTTCGTTGTCATCTTCTTCGTAAGCGTCAGCCAGTAGATTTGATTTCATCAGATATTTAACTATATGTGTAGTCAAATCGACTTTGTCATGTTGAAGACCTAATACATTACAAATTATAACAAGGTCTTTGTTCGTCAATAGCAGCGTGCCACCCGAAGTAAGGAGAGGGTGTGAGGTAGCAGAAAACTACCGCACGTTTATGTCTTCCGTCCGTGACGTCATATATGTTACCTTGTGTTGTGCGTACCATGCATGTTCCGCGCACATCTGCGCAAGCGCGACGCGAAAGTGAGCGCTGGTTCACTATCGGAACCAGCAGAGAAACGACGTGTGGGGACCCAGAAAAGAGAAGAAGAAGACGGCGAGCAAATGATTTGCATATTGGCGATGGTGAGTCTGGAGTTTTATGCGAAACGTGACAGTCTAAAGTTCCCGCAACGGTAGTGAAAGCAACAACAACAACAACAGCAGTAGCAACCACAGCAGCCACCGCAACAACAACTATAGCCTGCAATAGCAGCGTGCCACCGCAGCCACAGCAACAACAACAACAACAGCAGTAGCAACCACAGCAGCCACCGCAACAACAACCATAGTCTGCAATAGCACTGTGCCACCGCAGCTGCAACAGCAGCGCACCACAGCAGCCACTGCAACAACAACAACCACAGCCGGCAACAGCAGCGCGCCACAGCAGCCCGGACAACAACAACAACAACAACGGCCAGTAGGAGTTGACCAGTGACAGTGGCAGCGCCAAGTCGACGCACTCTCAGGAATAAACACACACAAACTCAAGTACAAACACACCCAGGAACGACACTCAGCAGCGACACATTTACACCAGGAACACTCAAATACACACACACCCAGGAACGACACCCGGCATACGCACATCTACACACACACACCCAGGAGTACACACACGCCCGGCACATACGTTCACACACCCATATTTACACACGGCACACGCACACCTACACACACACACACCCACGGATCGACCCAGGCACACACAGGCACACGCACAGACACACACACCCAGGAAAATACACGCTGACACACACGCACACACCCAGGAGCACACACACGCCCGGCACATACTTTCACACACCCATATCTACACACGGTACACGATCATCCACACACACACCCAGGCATACACGCACACACACAGGCACACCTACAAGTACACACCCAAGCACACACACCGTTCGTACATTTACACACAGATTGGGGGTAAGTGTCAGCCATCTGCGATGGGCCTAAACGGTTGCTCAGGCAACCACATGTAGATTTGGTGCGGTCAAGGGCCATGTTTAGTGATATTGTTAAATAAAAAATAAATAAATATTTAAACGTAGAAGTGTTTGTGTATTCTATTTATTCCCCTCAACCCCTTTTCAGCTAGTGAGCGCCTCATCCTGTGGCTCCCGTGGGGCAGACCTGAGGAGTACGCAAGCGAATCCTCCGAGTTTTACTCTAGATTCTGCGACGCCTGCTTCTTGGGTGGGTCCCATGGGTAGCGACGGGTGGAGAAATAGTGGTTAGGTGCGCCTCACCAAATGGCCCATGTGGGGCAGACTTGAGGGGTATGTTAGCGAATCTTCCGAGTCTTACTCTAGATTCTGCGACGCCTGCTTCTTGAGTATGTTCCACGTGTAGCGACGCGTGGGTAATACCCAGACGTTGCCGTTGTGGGAGATCGAGTGTGGGGGGAAGAGTACGCATTCCGAGTCTTACTCTGTGCGCGACGAATCCTCTCACTCGCATCTCCAATACGCGTCCGAGAGATTCGACGTAACGACGTAATCTGGGGCTGGGGTCGGCGTCTCAGTCGCGCCAGGGTCGCTTACAGAATATTTATAAGTTGCTGGGACACTGGAGGAGCTGTACCGGGGCATACCTAGGGGTCGGGTCAAAAGAGGAGGGCGTAGGTGAAGAGAGAAGGGAGTCGTGAGCATGCCTTACGCGCTGGCGGCGATTTGAGAGTCACTCGAAGGAGTAGGTTGGTTAGCCCAGAGTATTACTCGGAGAACTAACCAACCGTTCCCCGAATGGCTCTTCGTCGCCAACCAGGGCGTCGAGTGTGGTTCTGTGGGCACGGGAGGGTGAGAGTTAAATAGCTAGCTGGTCAGGCTGAGGGTAAGACCCGGAAGCCTGTGCACCAACTGCCTAATCCCATCCACCCGCGCCTGTCACCGGCCGCGTCCTTGAGAATCTCTCGGACGCGTATGAGAGATGCGAGTGAGAGGATTCGTCGCGCACAGAGTAAGACTCGGAATGCGTACTCGTCCCCCCCCCCCCCCACTCGATCTCCCACAACGGCAACGCCTGGGTATTACCCACTTGTCGCTACACGTGGAACATACTCAAGAGGCAGGCGTCGCAGAATCTAGAGTAAGACTCGGAAGATTCGCTAACATACCCCTCAAGTCTGCCCCACATGGGCCATTTGGTGAGGCGCACCTAACCACTATTTCTCCACCCGTCGCTACCCATAGGACCCACCCAAGAAGCAGGCGTCGCAGAATCTAGAGTAAAACTCGGAGGATTCGCTTGCGTACTCCTCAGGTCTGCCCCACGGGAGCCACAGGATGAGGCGCTCACTAGCTGAAAAGGGGTAGAGGGGAATAAATAGAATACACAAACACTTCTACGTTTAAATATTTATTTATTTTTTATTTAGCATGAGCAACCGTTTAGGCCCATCGCAGATGGCTGACACTTACCCCCAATCTGTGTGTAAATGTACGAACGGTGTGTGTGCTTGGGTGTGTACTTGTAGGTGTGCCTGTGTGTGTGGGTGTATGCCTGGGTGTGTGTGTGGATGATCGTGTACCGTGTGTAGATATGGGTGTGTGAAAGTATGTGCCGGGCGTGTGTGTGCTCCTGGGTGTGTGCGTGTGTGTCAGCGTGTATTTTCCTGGGTGTGTGTGTCTGTGCGTGTGCCTGTGTGTGCCTGGGTCGATCCGTGGGTGTGTGTGTGTGTAGGTGTGCGTGTGCCGGGTGTAAATATGTGGCTGCTGGGTGTCGTTCCTGGGTGTGTGTGTATTTGAGTGTGCCTGGTGTAAATGTGTCGCTGTTGGGTGTCGTTCCTGGGTGTGTGTGTATTTGAGTGTTCCTGGTGTAAATGTGTCGCTGCTGAGTGTCGTTCCTGGGTGTGTGTGTACTTGAGTGTGCCTGGGGTAAATGTGTCGCTGCTGAGTGTCGTTTGTGTGTGTATATTCCTGAGTGTGCGTCGACTTGGCGCTGCCACTGTCACTGGTCAACTCCTACTGGCCGTTGTGTTGTTGTCCGGGCTGCTGTGGCGCGCTGCTGTTGCCGGCTGTGGTTGTTGCTGTTGCAGTGGCTGCTGTGGTGCGCTGCTGTTGCAGGTTGCGGTGGCACGCTGCTATTGCAGACTATGGTTGTTGTTGCGGTGGCTGCTGTGATTGCTACTGCTGTTGTGGTTGTTGTTGCTGTGGCTGCGGTGGCACGCTGCTATTGCAGGCTATGGTTGTTGTTGCAGTGGCTGCTGTGGTTGCTACTGCTGTTGTTGTTGTTGTTGCTTTCACTACCGTTGCGGGAACTTTAGACTGTCACGTTTCGCATAAAACTCCAGACTCACCATCGCCAATATGCAAATCATTTGCTCGCCGTCTTCTTCTTCTCTTTTCTGGGTCCCCACACGTCGTTTCTCTGCTGGTTCCGATAGTGAACCAGCGCTCACTTTCGCGTCGCGCTTGCGCAGATGTGCGTGGAACATGCATGGTACGCACAACACAAGGTAACATATATGACGTCACGGACGGAAGACATAAATGTGCGGTAGTTTTCTGCTACCTCACACCCTCTCCTTACTTCGGGTGGCGATGACGGACAGTAACTTTCCTGGCTTTGGTCACTTTGACCTGGAAAGCATGGCCTTCCACCTCCATCAGGTACTTGGTCCCGTGAATTGTGTTGCGCCGCACCGCCACCTCGACGCTGTCCAGGACGTCTTGGGGTAGCAATCCCTCCGTTCCCTCTTCCCGCCAGCTCTCCGGGGCCATCACCCAGTCAATGGTGAAAAGCGGCAGGTCGTTGAGCCCAGCGTCTTCGAGGGTGAGTGTGTTTAGCACCTCCTCAACGGCATCGTCTGACAGCCATCCCGGATCCATACTTAGGTCTCTCCAGGGGTCCATGGCGGGTAGGGGTACGCTTCCACTAGAGTCGGGGGTGTCCTCAGGTGGTTCGTAGATGTCGGTGTTCTTGCTATCATCGGAGTGGTATCCGTCAGGATACAGGTATTGACGGCTGTGCCCCTCTGGATCGAACAGGATGCGGCCGTCTGCTTCGGACATCTTCTCGCTATAATAAGATGGAGGCGTTAGTATTATTTGCATCGCCCTACCTACAGTGCGGCTTGTGGGGGGTCTGAAGGACTTGACAGAGTGATGGGGGAAGGTGGACTTGGTTCTAGGGCAAGAGTGGTGTCTGGGTGGTCCTCGTCGGGGTCAGTGACGAACGGCTTCAGATCTGCTAGGCTAGCCATCCGACGCCGATTTGTCTCCATATGTTGGAGGCGTACCACATTCGGGGAGACGAATTTCTTCACGACGTAGGGTCCGTCGAACTTTGGCGCCAACTTTGCTGCAAATCCTGCGGCGGCGTTAGACAAGACGTGATGTTTGGCCCATACCTGAGTGCCCACCGTTGGTCGCCAGTCTCGATGGCGTAGGTTGTATTGTCTTGCCTGGTCTTGGGACGCCCTTTGTACATTCTGTTGCACTGCCTCGAAAACCTTTCGTAGCTCGGTGGCGTGTGTCTCGGGAGTTGTCTCTATTCTTCCACTTCCCGGGGTAGCCTGGTCGTATAGTGCGTTCGGCAGACGGGGCTCGCGTCCTTGGACTAGGAACGCTGGGCTGAATCCGGTCGTGTCCCAAGCGCTGGTATTTATGGCCAACATTATCTTCGGGAGCAATTCATCCCACGAGCTCTGGTGTCCCTCGATGTACTGGGCCAGCATGGTCTTATCGTCCGATTTGCTCTCTCCGTCGGGTTCTGTTGGGGGCTGTAGGGGGCGGTGTGTTGTAGCTCCATCTCGAGTTTCTCGCAGAATCGGTGAAAAGATCTGCTCGTAAACTGGGTCTCGTTGTCACAAACGAAACACCGCGGAGTCCCGAAGCGACAAAGGATCCGTTCTCGGAAGGCTCGTTCCAAGTGGGCAGTCGTAGCTTTGCGCAGCGGGACTAAGTCCACCCATTTAGAGAATAAGTCGAAGAACACCAGGAGCATGGTGTTTCCGTGTTTCGAGCGTGGCAGGGGACCAATGAAATCCGAGCAGACAGTCCCGAAGGGTTCCACTACTTGTCTGGTCAACAAATTCCCCGCAGGCTTCATCTGGCTCACCTTGTACGCCTGGCATTTGGTACATCGTCGTACGTATCGGGCTACGTCTCGAAACAAGCCGGGCCAGTAATACCGTTGCATCACTCGACTCGCTGTCTTCCGTATTCCCAGGTGACCAGCTGTGGGGTTGTCCTGACACTCCTTCAGGACGCGGGAGCGCTGGGCCGATGCTACGCATAGCTTCCAGGGGACGTAGTCCTCTTTCGTGGGGCGATGACCTAGGTGTCGGTACACGTGACCGTTCTCCAGCGTATAGTCCGGGTGATTCTTGGGGTACTCCTCGATGCGCTTTGTCAATTTGAGGAGCCATGGGCACGTGATGGTTTCGGTTAGTACCGTCGGTAGTACTTCTTCCAGGGGTTGCCTCGACAGCGCATCAGCCACGACATTTAACTTCCCCCGACGGTAGTGGATGTCGAATTGGTATTGCTGCAATTCCAGGGCCCACCTCGCAATTCGGCCAGTCGGGTTGTCAATGCTATTAAGCCACTTAGGGCTCAGTGGTCTGTGATCACATCGAAACGGTAGCCCTCGAGGAAACATTTCAGCTTGCGGATGGCCCAAACAATCGCTTAACATTCCTTCTCCGTCGCTGAGTAGTTTTTTTCGGGCTTCGACAACCGTCGGCTGACGTACGCTATCACGCGCTCTGCCCCGTCTATTTCTTGTGTCAACACTGCTCCCAACCCAAAGTCACTGGCGTCCGTTTGTAGCACAAACTTGGCCGAGAAATCTGGGCAAGAAAGGATCGGAGCTTTGGTAAGGCGCAGTTTCAGCTCGTCGAACGCAGCCTGTTGTGGTTCACCCCACTCCCATCGTTTGCTCTTCCGGAGCAGTATCGACATCGGTTGCACTACCTCCGCGAAGTTTGACACGAACCTCCGGTACCACAATGCTATCCCCAGGCAGCGGCGCAATTCCCGGACATTGGTTGGGGGAGTTAGTTTTCGGACGGCTGCGATCTTCTCGGGGTCGGTGTGTATCCCTTGTTCGCTGACGACGTGGCCTAGATAAGCAATGCTTTTGCGGAATAACTTGCACTTGGCTTTGTTCAGGCGCAGATTTGCTTCGCGTAGACGGCGAAGAACTTCCTGAAGGTTCCGTAGGTGGTCGTCTAAATCCGAGCCCGTGATGATGATGTCGTCGAGATACGCGAAGGCATGTGGTTCCATGTCGGGGCCTATGACTCCATCGAGTGCTCTTTGGAACGTGGCTGGTGCGGAGTGTAAGCCAAAAGGCATGACCTTCCAGTGGAAAAGGCCTCGTCCCGGCACCGTGAACGCCGTGTATTGACGGCTGTTCCGTGCCATGGGGATCTGCCAGTACCCACTCTTTAGATCCAATGTGGTAATGTATTTCGCGTTACGAAGTCTCTCCAAGATGTGATGAATCCTCGGCAGCGGGTACGCATCCGGAACAGAGCGTGCATTTAGCTGCCGGTAGTCAATGCACATCCGGATGTCTCCCGTCTTCTTACCTACCAACAAAATAGGCGCACTGTGGGGACTCTTCGAAGGCTCGATGCAGTCGTTTTTCAGAACTTCATCTACCTGGTCGTAGATGACCTTCTGCATCGCCGGGTTCTTCGGATAATATCTCTGTTTGATTGGTCTCTCATCGCGCATGGTGATCACGTGCTCCGCGATGTGTGACACGCCCTTCAAACCATCAAACAACGCTAGCTCGCGTTCCAGGAACTCCCGTACCCGAGGGTCTGTTTCCGCTTCACGGTCGTCTTCCATCTTGCCTGGGTCTGATAAATCTTGGGCGACTGCGAAATGTTCGCTTCTTTTCCCCGAAGGGGAACGAGGACGTTGGGGTGGTACGCCACCCTAAAGTGGCCCTCGTGAAATACCGCCTTCCTGTCGTACAATCCTTTGCTGCTCTTCCTCGTCGACCGGTCTCATCTCGTTATCCTGAGGCAGCTCCGTTGACGCCCTAAAGGTCACCTCACGACTGCAGACAGCTGGTGTTTCACGGGTGCTCGGGTCTTCCTTTAATTGGTCGGATCTCGGGGCTGGTGTGGGTGGTTCCTGGTGGTGTTTTGCTATTTGCGCTCTCGGGGCTGGTGTGGGTGGCTCCGGGTGGTGGTCGGTTGTTCGTACCCTCCGTCGGCCAGTCGGGCTCTGAAGCATCCCGGCGTCAGCTGCAGTTCCATGGCTCCGAAAGACAGGGTGGCTTCCACCGCGCACAGGAAGTCGATCCCCAGGATGAGCTCATCAATGATCGTAGATAGCACCAGCAGCGGCAGGTGGACATGCTGCTCCCCGAACTGTACAGTCGTTGTACAGGCCTTAGTGACGGTGGTACGAGATCCGTCTGCTAGGCTTACTCCCACTTGAATGCCCTGTTGTCCCGTTGCTGTTAGCTGCCGTGCGACTGCCTCACTGATGAAACTTCGCGTCGCTCCGGTGTCGATAGTAGCCAGAAAGGGTTTCCCTTCCATTCTCACTCTGGCTACTATCCGCGCGTTCTCTAGTCGTATGGCTCCGTTTATTTCCGTGGCTGGCTGTTCATCGCTCCCCCCTGGTCCGGATTCGAGGAGGGAGGCATTCCGTTTCCCGACGGCTGGGTGCAACACTCAATCGTCCTCACGCCTCGTCGTCCACACTGCCAGCAGTGGAGCACTTGTGGGTTTCTGCAATCCCGGTTGAGATGTCCTGGTTGCCCACAGCGTCGACATGCGGTCTGGACGTCTATCAGTGTGTCCGGTCGGGGTCCGTTGCTGGCTCCGGGGGCACTGTCGCGAAACGGGTTGCGATGTCGAGGTGTCGGGGTGGGAACTTCTGAATTTGCTGTGGCTGGCTTATGCACCGAGTGGGGTCTCGTAGGTGCCTTCATCTGCCCTTCTCTCTCACGGACCATCTCATAATTTGTGGCCAACTGGGTAAGTTGGCTCAGGCAACTCACCTCATGACGTCGGATGTACTGAAATGGTTAGAGTGAAACACTTCGACTCTCTTTCATGAAAGGCACGTTATTGAATGACTTTATTGGAATTGAAATATATTCTAAGCTTATGGTTAACATTTATAAACTTATGCTGTTATCAGTTAACAGCTACAAAGAGAGGGAGAGCGATTGTACTCATACGTTTTGCTAAAGTGCAAGCGCGGCGTTTCCCGTAGGGCAACGGTCGCACGCTTGCGTGGCCTTCTAAAGAGGCTTCATATTACATACACGCGCAGACCATATGTATGTATGTGCTTTGGTATGCGCATACATATATATGTTTATGCTGAGCGTGTTTAGGTTAATTTATACTTGCAACAAGTGTTACAAGTTACGTTTTATATATATTTGAAATCACATATATGAATACACTACACCTCCCTTTTAAAAAAAATAACGTTATATTATGAATTTGTAGTTATTTATAGTATACATGATTGTAATTATTAGAAATATAAAAATTGAATAATATAAAATATAAAAGTATAAAAATTTAGTGTTATAATTAGCTGCTTTTTTTTAAATGATTTTTTTTTTATTTTATTTTATTTTTTTTTTATTTGTTGTAATTAACATTTATTGGAAAAATAGTAAATTATTTAGTTGTCATTATATCTATAATAAAATTTTTTTTTTTTTTTTTTTTTGTGGGCGATCCAATTTAAGTACTTAATAAAGTCATGACAATGTATTGCATATGATAATCATTATTATTTAAATTTTATATAATAAAATTTTTTTTTTTATTTTTATATTGTTTTTTTTTTTACTTAAAGACAAGGCTTTAATCTATCTTTATGTACTATTTGTTTCTTTTCTTTATTGTTCTTAATTGTTATATTGTCGTTACCTTCTATTTTTTCTACTATATATGGACCTAAATAATTTTTATCTAATTTATGACCTGTTTCGTTTCTAACTAAAACCTGGTCTCCTATATGTATTTCAAAATTTTGACATTTTTGTCATAGCTAATTTTTCTACTAGCTTTAGCTTTTTCTAACATATGCCTAGCTCTTCTATACGCTACTTCTAGTCTAAATTTAACTTCCTTAGAGTAGTCATCGATATTGTAGATAGGATCTATTCTGTCTATTCTGTTGAAATTTATGAACTGTGTCGGCAATCTGCCGAATACGAGTTCATATGGGCAATAGTCGTGTATAACTGACGGTGTTGTGTTGAAACAATATGTAAAATATTGAATCCACACATCCCAATCGCTTTTGTCAACAGAGATGTATGAACGAATATATTCATTAAGTGTTCTGTGACTACGTTCTATTGTCCCTAAAGTCTGGTGATGATGTGCTGTAGATGTAACATTAGTAATGTTCATGTATTTGCACAAGTCTGTTACAAGTTGATTTTTATACTCAGTGCCCATGTCCGTAATGAATTTTTTCATTGGGCCATACTTAAGTATGAAATTCTCAAGTATTGCTTTAGCAACTGTTTTTGCACTTTTATTTGGTACTGGTATTGTAACCAAATATTTAGTCATGTCGCAAATGATTGTGACTGCATACTCATTCCCATTTTCTGATCTTGGAAGTGGACCAATGGTATCAATCAACACTATATCAAATGCTGTTGCTGGCATTTCAGTTAGCGTTAAGGGTGTTTTAGTATGAGTCAATGTTTTGGCTTGTTGACATTTTAAACAAGTCTTTACGTATTTGTTTACTTTCTTTGTCATTTGTGGCCAGTAATAAAAGTTTTTTATTTTTCTCAGGGTTCTAGAAATTCCTGAGTGGCCTCCCTCTGACGGATCGTCATGGTATTTGGACAGGATTGCATTTATTTGAACCTCATCGTTCTTGTCTATAATTGTCACCTTGTTAAGTAGCGCTACTTTTAACTTTTTAATTTTTTATTGCCCATTTCTTTAAAATTATTTATTGTGACAAATTCAAATATTTGTTCACATGGTGACATTTGTAATTGTGTGATTTTATATATTCCGGCTTCTTTAATAAGCCTTTGGAAAAATTGATCTAAATCGAATTTTCCATTAGAGTATAAATTGGTCACATCAAATCTTACAATAACATTTTTCCCTTTTTTCAACAAACACTTATGCTTGTCTATTTTGAGAGTTATGTATTTTCTAGCATCAATATTATTGATTACCTGATAGACATTGGGCTTTTTAATTTCTTTCTTAACTTTAGGTTCTTGCAATTTTGAATTTGTACCTGCGCAGGTAGATTCCTGTCTTGCTGAAGATCTCGTTGTTACCTTTAGAATTTGTCTATTTATGTCCTTTAGCTCACCGATTGTTATTCGGGATAGCGCATCTGCTATATGATTATCCTTCCCCTTGAGGTACTCTACTGTAAAGTCATATTCTTCCAGATCTAATCGCATTCGCGTTAGCTTGGAGCTTGGGTTTTTCATTGAAAACAAATATGACAAAGGTCTATGGTCACTTTTTACCAAGAAATGCCTGCCGTAAATATAAGGTCTGAAATGGCCGATTGCCCAATGGATTGCGGCCAATTCTTGTTCTGTTGTGGACTTATTACTTTAACCTTGAGTAAAGGATCCTGAAGCATATGCCACTGGTAGCTGTTGACCGTTATGGTCTTGGGTTAGTACCGCTCCACATGCCTGTTTACTGGCATCTGTGGTATGCAAAATTGTTTGCTGAATCTGGTACTGAGTAATGTAGGTTTCATTAATTCCCTTTTAAATATTCAATGCATTTTACATCTGATGTCCATTCGAACTGGACATTCTTTTACAACCCTTGTTAAATGGAGTGAGTAATCCGAAAAGTTTTGATAAATCTCCTGTAGTAGTTGCAAAATGCAACGAAGCACCGAGCTTCGTCCGCATTTGTTGGTTGTGGGTAATTTTAATAACCTCATATTTAGTGTCATCTGGCAATATACCTTTATCAGTACATTTATGACCTAAATATGTGACTTCTTTCATAAAGACAGTACATTTTTCTGGATGCAGCTTCAAGTTGTGTTGTCTACACAGGTTGAAGACGTCGGCCAAATTCCTGAACATATGCTTTTCAGAGCATCCGATCACAACTAAATCATCCATATATAAAAATGTTTGCGAAGGCTGTAAGCCTGAAAATGCAAGAGTCATCATGCGTTGAAAGGAATTAGGAGCAATTTTTAGTCCAAACGGTAATCGCGTGTAGCGATATGAGCCTGTTGCTGTGGAAAATGAAGTAATATTTCTTGACTTTTCGTCCAGCTCGATCTGGTGGAACCCAGACATTAAATCTAGACATGAAAAATATTTAGCTCTGCCTAATTGATCAAGAATATCTTCTATTCTTGGAAGTGGGAATTTATCTGCTAACAGCTTTTTATTGATCTGCCGATAGTCAACTACTAATCGCCATCTTTTTTCTGCCGAATTAGGCAATGATTTCTTGGGTACCAAGAGAAGTGGGCTATTATATTCAGATATTGATGGTTCTACAATACCATCTTTTATTAACTTCTATCTGCTTTTGTATCTCAGGCCTTTGGCTTTCCGGCATTCGGTAGTTCTTAATATAAACAGGTGTTCTGTCGTTCAATCTCAATTTTTGTCTATAAAAATTGTTAGCTGATATGGTCTCTGTTTCGAGGCCAAAAATATCGCTGAACTCGGTGCATAACTGTGTTAACTCGTTTTTAAAGACAGCTGGAAATTTTAATTTTTTTAATACTTCTTCTAGTCGGTTTTCTTTATATTCTGTTGCTTCGTATATATCATAATTGCTTGTTGATTCGCTAGTAATCTTCGCACTGTTCACCACAGTGTTTTCATCTTTTGTATTGATAATGCGAATCATAGCATTTGTGGTATCTACTAAAGCACTGGCTATTATTATCCCTGGTGACAACTCCTGATTTGGAATCACGAGATATTTTTCTTTCGATTTAATTTTTATGAATCGGACAACTTCCGATCTAGCTGGTAGTACTATCTGGTCTTCTAAGGAGTGTACCATTGGGATATCGACTTGTTTGAAGTTTTTGGGTCTGATTGTGAACCAATCTTCTTCGTCTTGAAATTCCAAAATACAATTGTATTTTTTTAGGAAATCCAATCCGATTATGCCATCACCCGGTATAGGAAAGTTGTCTGGCACTACGTGGAACTCATAAGGTATAATTATATTTTTAACACTTATATTTAACTCTATTGTTCCAAGAGACTGTATCGTTCCATGCCCAATTCCAGATATATTGGCCTTTACTAATGAGTTTACTGAGTCTATATAATTATTTCTACATTTAAGCAGTGAAATGTCTGCACCTGTGTCTATTAATAGCGTTCATTGTGTATTTGTTTGGATATTTAAAACTTGAACAAAAACGCTTAAGTTGAGATTGATCTTACACACCTTTACTGTTGGGTGTTTCTCAAGGGGGATTGCGCGTTTTCCGCCTGTATGTTACGCACATTGCGGTTGTTATCATTTCCATCCTGGTTTTGGTTTCTGCGGAAACCTCTACCTCGATTATTGGAATTGCCGCTACGGCTTCTATTGCCTCCGCGATAACCTCCGTAACCATGATTGTTATTTTTGCCTCTGCCATTACCTCTATTGTGGTAATTACCCCGGTAGTTATTTCTTTTGGCATAACTTTGTCCTCTATTGTTGTAGAAAAAGACAGTATTAGTATTGCCAGTCATGTCTGTACAGCAGTGTATGTACTTTTCGATAACACTATTCATAGTGTTGAAATTGCCTGCTTCCAATATGGCTTTTAGTTTTTCGTTTTCGCAGTTTCTAGTCATTGCAGATATTGCTTCTTTTGTAGCGAATTTATCTGCATTGTCTGCGTCAAGACCATCATCTATGTAGGCAGCCTCAAGCGACCTACGTAGAGCTTCGACCTCTGTCGTATATTGGGAAGCTGTTTTACCCCGCTGTTGTGTGTTTAACAGTTTAGCTTTAAGTACGTCAGGTGACTCACCCTTAACTGCTGTATTCAGAATATCTATGATTCTGGAAATAGTTGTTTCACTCTGTACCTTATATGACAGAGGGCCTATTATTTTGTTTTAATTACTTCTACGGCCAACGATTCATATTCACCTTTGGCGAGATCGGTTAATTTCAATGCTGTCAAGAACCTGTTTAGATTTATTCTTTTACCATCGAACTCTGGTATTGTGGACGAAATTTGTCGCACCTATTCCCGCTTATCTGCTGCTGAGTTCGTCATTTTATTTTCGTTATGTGGTAAGATTTCCAAATCTTGGTAAATAAGTTCTTCGATATTACCCTGAGGTTCTTGCTTTGATGTAGACGGTTCGTCGTCAAGCTTCATTGATGGGTCAAATGTCACTGGTGCTGTTAACACCGAAGGTAAAAAGAGATGCAAGCTATGTTTGTTGTTCAAATGAACAAGTCCTGATCTCAATATTCTAATATTTTCCTCAGCCTGTAATTTATGCTCACTAGTTAGTCTACCATAATTTTGTTGAACGAGCTCTCTTAGCTTGTTGAACTGTTTGACTAATATGTTAGTATGTTTAACTATTGTTATGGTTTTAATGGGTACGTTCTTGTTCAGACATTTATATGACTTATAATATTCTATCCGTATCTGAATGATCTGTTTAAGTATTTCTGACCATTCCATGAGCTACTAACTTTTATCGATGCAATCGCACCATTAGTATAGTAACTCGACCCAAGAAGACGTTATCTTCTGATATTTCTTTTACCATCACATATGGCAAAGTGGATAGCACTATACCTTTTCTGTTTTATTGCAGTGGTATAGGGGGCTAGTTGTTCTATTGTACGATTCCATATAGGCGTTCTCAAAATCAGTTGTTGAAATAAATTCGCGGAATTGATTTAGTACGCGTATTGCTCGTATAATAAAATATGGATCTCTTTCGAACGTGTGTGCTATTGCCTCATGCATTTCAAATTATTTATGTAGTTTTATTTATTTATATTATTTTATTTATATATATATTTTTTTTTGTTTTGTTTTTTTTTTTATTGTTTTTTTTTTTTATAAAATATCTAGATTTTATCCAGATCGTTACCTCGACTTATGTACTTCTTTTTCAAACTTCTGCTGTGTATTTTGTATATTTTGAATGCTATATTTAACAGCATAAGGCCTACGATAATGGCTACTAAAATGAGCATGTACTGCAAATCCGGTGATGACACGTCAACTTTATTGATAACGTTGGCGGTCGAATCTACCGATTTTACGTCTACTATACCCATTATGTTTCCTGTGGTTTAACCTTTATATCAAATATGGACTTAATTTATATATAAACATAAATTATTTTAATTTCTTAACTTTTATAACATATTTATATATTTATATATCAAATAATGATGCCTACTTCGATCTTTACAATGATCTCCTCCCTAGTGGGTCGCATAGCTTTAGGGGCTATGCTTCTAATCGGGCGGAAATGGTTCCGCGCGATTTTACAATTTTATAAAACAAATTTAATTATAATATACATATATGCTGCTTCCGATGATTTCTGCTGCCGTTGATCGTTTGCATCAGCTGGGCGTCGCCGGATATGGCACGCTGATGCTCCCTCGATTGAGCAAAAGACGGTTTGCCTTTCGCTCTGTATTCCAACGTTGGTGCAAAAGGCGATCCTATGCCTTCCGCACTTTCTATTGTCTGCTGCTGATGCTCCCTCGATGGCGCAGATGGCGGTCCTATGCCTTCTGCGCTTTATTTTTCTTCGTTGTGCATGTATATTGGCAATGTGGCGACTCCAATGGTCCCGCGCAGTCCTGAGGGCACATCTTCTTCCTTTTGGTAGATCTTTAATTGGACGATGTTCTTTAATAGCTGTTTTTGTAAATAATAGCCACTTTATGTGTGCTATCCTTTTTGTTATATTATTTTTTACTCCACCGCGTTTTCCCATATCTATACACTCTACTCACTCAGATTGTTTGTTGGTTTTTGGTTTCCCTCGACGATCCATTGATGCTGTTGTTGTTGTCATCTATTTATGTTTGTTTATTTGTTGTTGATGTTGTTTTGTTGTTGAGCTGAACACATAAAATTATTGTTGCACAGTTGTAGTTTCATCTGTTTATTGTTGTTGCGCCATTTATTTATTGTTTTTTTGTACATAGTTCTTTAGCTTCACTCAATTAGTGGTTTTTAGTATTTTCCACACTTTTCACTGTTTTATAATTTCATTGCAAGTTTGTATTTAATTGTTTTAGTACTTTACTGTAATTGTTCTGCGATAAGGATCGCTGTCACGGTCGCCATGAAATCGTTAGAGTGAAACACTTCGACTCTCTTTCATGAAAGGCACGTTATTGAATGACTTTATTGGAATTGAAATATATTCTAAGCTTATGGTTAACATTTATAAACTTATGCTGTTATCAGTTAACAGCTACAAAGAGAGGGAGAGCGATTGTACTCATACGTTTTGCTAAAGTGCAAGCGCGGCGTTTCCGTAGGGCAACGGTCGCACGCTTGCGTGGCCTTCTAAAGAGGCTTCATATTACTTACACGCGCAGACCATATGTATGTATGTGCTTTGGTATGCGCATACATATATATGTTTATGCTGAGCGTGTTTAGGTTAATTTATACTTGCAACAAAGTGTAACAAGTTACGTTTTATATATATTTGAAATCACATATATGAATACACTACAGTACAGCTGGTATTCCGGTAGTAAATTCTCGTAGATCCGGTCAAGCTCCCTGTCGTCCGTATACCCGGCACGCTGCATCATGAGCCGCAGCTGTACCATATAGCGCTTGAATGTTTCTCCGTTTCGCTGCAGGTGGGTGTGGATCTGATCTTCCAGCCTTTCGAAGTACCGTGGTGGCAGGTAGAAATCCAAGAACTCCCTTTTGAACCTGGTCCAGGTTTCCCCATACATATGACTGACCCTGAACCAACTCTCGGCTTCCCCAGTCAAGAGCTCCAAAATGGCCAGAGGTAAGCGATTCAGCTCGATTTGATGTGCTGCCGCCCTTTCCTCTACACGCTCAATGAAGCTAAGCGGGTCCGTGGTCCCGTCGAAAGTTATGCCCCAGCGGTGAACCTTCTCCGCCAACATTCCATGTGGGGCTTCTGGTCTGGTGCCTGTGGTGACTTGCGGCGAGCTGTGCCGGAGTCGTGGAGGTAATCGTCCTGCTAATCGTGTCGGGTCGGGCCTGGGGACAGCTCCATCGGTATAAGTCACCACTATCTGGGTTTGGGCTAGGGCTACCGGGTTGGTATCGGAAAGTGAAGGACTCCTTGAGCGTGGTTTCCTTTCCGGATCGGCTGGTGAGCTGTCTCGGTATTTCGCCTCTAGCTCTGAGAAGCGTGCTAGCAAGGTGTCTGGGTGTTCGCTCAGAGATACGAAGCCCGCTACGCGACTGCGTAACTCGGTCACCGTGCCCTCGGCGTCGAGCCCGAACTCGCTGGCCATGGACATGAGTTCGTCCTTCCTGCGGTAGTAAATCCAGCTGACGTTCACCATGATGTTGTATTGTCGGAGAAGTCTGTAGAATTTTTATAATGATTTATTAATATCCTTTGATAGGATCTGTAAAATTTTTATTATTATTATCCTGCTGGAGGATCTGTAGGTTTATAATTATTATCCTGCTAGAGGATCTGTAGATTTTTATTTTTATTATCCTGCTGGAGGATCTGTAGGTTTTAATTATTATTATCCTGCTGGAGGAAGTTTTGTGTCGCACGAGATGTGTTCACTTTGATGACCGCGTCTTGACTACCTACTTTGGGCTCGCGGTCCGCCTAATTAGCGGCTCAGCTCTGTTGGTTGTCGGCAGCGCAGTCCTTATCAAGCTTGGCAGCGCTGCCCTTAGTAGGCGTCAGCAGCGCTGCGCTTATTGGGCGTCAGCATCCTCCGTTGCCCACGGCTGCTGAGGCAACAAAACGTAGACTGCTGCGGCAAAGGGGGGTCGGGCGCTGACGGGTTTTCCAGGGACTTGCAAGGGGGTGAAGAGACTATATATATATATACATTTTGAGCGTTTTGACAACAAAAGGACAGAAAACAAGGACACAAATATCACAGAAATACACAAGTAGGGCGACCCAGGACTCCCTAGGTACTATGCGGTGGTGGGTCTTTAAGCCACAATGATGTTGTGCTCACAAAAGTGTTTCCAGGGTCCCTGCTCGGGCGCCATCTGTAACGACGTAAATCTGGGGCTGCGGTCGGCGTCTCAGTCGCGCCAGGGTCGCTTACAGAAGATTTATAAGTTGCTGGGACACTGGAGGAGCTGTACCGGGGCATACCTAGGGGTCGGGTCAAAAGAGGAGGGCGTAGGTGAAGAGAGAAGGGAGTTGTGAGCATGCCTTACGCGCTGGCGGCGATTTGGGAGTCACTCGAAGGAGTAGGTTGGTTAGCCCAGAGTATTACTCGGAGAACTAACCAACCGTTCCCCGAATGGCTCTTCGTCGCCGACCAGGGCGTCGAGTGTGGTTCTGTGGGCACGGGAGGGTGAGAGTTAAACAGCTAGCTGGTCAGGCTGAGGGTAAGACCCGGAAGCCTGTGCACCAACTGCCTAATCCCATCCACCCGCGTCTGTCACCGGCCGCGTCCTTGAGAATCTCTCGGACGCGTATGAGAGATGCGAGTGAGAGGATTCGTCGCGCACAGAGTAAGACTCGGAATGCGTACTCGTCCCCCCCCCACTCGATCTCCCACAACGGCAACGCCTGGGTATTACCCACGCGTCGCTACACGTGGAACATACTCAAGAGGCAGGCGTCGCAGAATCTAGAGTAAGACTCGGAAGATTCGCTAACATACCCCTCAAGTCTGCCCCACATGGGCCATTTGGTGAGGCGCACCTAACCACTATTTCTCCACCCGTCGCTACCCATGGGACCCACCCAAGAAGCAGGCGTCGCAGAATCTAGAGTAAAGTTCGGAGGATTCGCTTGCGTACTCCTCAGGTCTGCCCCACGGGAGCCACAGGATGAGGCGCTCACTAGCTGAAAAGGGGTAGAGGGGAATAAATAGAATACACAAACACTTCTACGTTTAAATATTATTTATTTTTATTTAACAATTATCACTAAACATGGCCCTAGACTGCACCGAATCTACATGTGGTTGCCTGAGCAACCGTTTAGGCCCATCGCAGATGGCTGACACTTACCCCAATCTGTGTGTAAATGTACGAACGGTGTGTGTGCTTGGGTGTGTACTTGTGGGTGTGCCTGTGTGTGTGGGTGTATGCCTGGGTGTGTGTGTGGATGATCGTGTACCGTGTGTAGATATGGGTGTGTGAACGTATGTGCCGGGCGTGTGTGTGTTCCTGGGTGTGTGCGTGTGTGTCAGCGTGTATTTTCCTGGATGTGTGTGTCTGTGCGTGTGCCTGTGAGTGCCTGGGTCGATCCGTGGGTGTGTGTGTGTAGGTGTGCGTGTGCGGTGTGTGAATATGGGTTTTTTTTTTTTTTTTCCGGTATTGCCTATCCTATATATACAGCGGCTATTATTAGGTAATAAAAGCGAAACATAATATTGGCGGTACGGCCGTTAGGTAATGCGTCACCAATGCCTATGTTCCACCTAATCCTCTTGCTCTCTTCGCTCGCTCTCAGCCTTACCCAGATTGGTCAGGACTGCTGCCGCGATCGCGCTGAATGCTTCCGAATTGGCGTTGCTGGCCATTATCAATATCACCAGGTTGTCCAACTCGATGCTACAGCCGAAAGCCCTCTCCAGCTCATCTCGGAGCCCGGTAAAGCGTCCGCAGTGAAACAAGACGTGTTCGGCATCCTCTACGAACCTATCACCACAGGAGGTACAGAACGCTGCACTCTCATGCCCAAGTCGGTGCAAGTACTCACGGAAGCAGCCATGACCACTTATGAAATGGGTGGTGTGTAGTTGAGCTGCCCATGTCGCCGGTTTTGCCACGCTGAAATGCTCGGGATGAGGCGATGCGTCCAACGCCCTTTGCTAGACGCATCCCTTTGCCTCTGCCAGTTTTCCAAAGTGCGCGTTTTGGCCGCTGTGCGCACTTCATGCTTCTGGGGATCCGAAAGTTCCTTGCCATGAGTTCCCTCGTAGATCTCCGAGATTTCCCTAGCCAGCTCGGCTATGGGGGCTATTCCAGCCAGGACCAGACATGCGTCATCAGAGATGGTTCTGAAGCCGCTACAAACTCTGATCGCTCCAAGACGGTGAGTGGCTCTCAGTCCGCGGATGTAGCTCTCAAAGCGGCAAGCTGATTGCCATATCGGCGCCGCATACAGCATTGTCGCTCTTATGACGCTGGATGAAAGGAGTCTCTTGAATTGCTTCGGACCTCTCATATTTGGCATGATTCGCGAGATGCCACGATTTGCTAAGGCGGCCTTTGTGCTAGCGTGCTCCAAATGCTCCTTGAAGCATAGCATGGTATCCAGCATAACGCCCAGATTTTTAATCGCCCTCTTAGACCTAACTGCAGTGTTAGCCACGATAATGTTTGCTGTCTCCACCGCTTTTCGGCTGCTGATGAGCACTGCCTCTGTTTTTTGGGGTGCTATCTGCAGTCCTACTGAGGAGAGCCACTGTATGGCTTTCGAGATGGCTAGGTTGCACTTTTCCTCCACTACCTTGGTATCCTTGGCAACAACCACTATTGCCACATCGTCAGCAAAGCCCACCAGCTCAACATCGTCTGGCATTGACAGCCGAAAAACGCCGTCATACATGACGTTCCACAGAAGAGGTCCCATGCTTGGCGCAGGCGGGGGCTCGCCGATATCCTCATCCACACTGGAAATAGTTGCCTTACTATCTCCATCAATGATCTTGGGTACATGGGGTGGCAGCGTGGAGAGGCATTGAAGCGTTTTACTACCAGCTTGTAGGCATTGCCCCACGGGTCGTTTTCCGCTGTGTCGCAGAGGTCCAGGAAGCATCTACGCTTGCTGTCTTTAATAAGCTTCTGAAAGCGTCTCCTACTGGCGAGGAATTCCGCCTGGCGTTCATGGAACAGCAGCGATCCACGTGAGCGCTGGTAGCAGCGTCTAGCATAGTTGCACTCGCTTCGAGCCTCAGCGATCTCCTCGTTCCACCAGTATACTGGGGCATGGTGCCTCTGGTGTCTTCTGCTCCTAGTCATGCTATCATCGCAGGCGAGGCTTAGCATCCGCATCGTTTTGTCCACCACGTCCTCGGTGCTATCAGTATTATCAGAGGTCACAGCAGATTCCAGATGGGCACTGAAAGTCCGCATGTCTAGCGTCTCGTCACGATACCTAGGCCAGTGGTGAGCTGGAGTATTACCGTGATCCGGGCGTATTCAAACGGTACACCATATGGCAACGTGGTCACTTGCATTGAAGGAGTCGTCGATGCTCCAGGTGGACGAACTGAAGAGCGAGCTACTGACAAATGTTATGTCAACGACCGAACCCAGTCCAGCTCTGCTGAACGTGTGCTGCGTTCCATGATTTAGGAGCGCCACATCGAGGAGAGAGAACACCTCCAGCAACCCCCGTCTTTTGGCATTGGTTGACGAGCTGCCCCACTCCTCTGCCCACGCGTTGAAATCTCCAGCGATCGGGTGACGGCCTCTTGTGTCTGCTACCAGGGAGTCCAGGGTGTTAGCGAACTCTGATAGCTGCAGACTAGGGGGTAGGTAGACTGCGTAGAACCAAATGCCGCCCACCGTGGCGCGCACGTAGTTTTCGTCCCGATGTACATTTACCAGAGCAGTCCCGTCAATCCCGCAGGACCATAGAGCCGCTCTTCCAGTTATGTCCGAAGCGCATCTAGGGCTCTCAGAAAGCCGGTATGGGTCGCTTAGCACCGCAAGGTGGTTAAATGGTTAAAGTTCAGCTGTATGAACTTCATCTTGCACGATCAAGTACGCTTCCACTGAGTGGACATCTATTACTGCCCGCCTGGTGGCTGAATGAGGCACTGCCCTTTGCAACACAGTTGAAGCACTTCGCCACCTCGCTCTTGCAACTCGCTGCCTTGTGGCCTGTAACTCCACACCTGATGCAGCACTGGGATCTATCCACGGGGTTACGGCAGCTGCTTGCGGTATGTCCCATCTCCAGACAGCGGTAGCACCGCGTGCGCGCTTCCTGCTGGCGAATGACGCAGCTGCTCCAGCCAATGCGAACTGTGCGCAGGGCAGTAATGCTGCTTGCCAGATTTGCTGGTACTGAAAACTGAGCCACCTGTGTATTACCATATCCAGGTCGAATGCTCTTGAAGATACATACGTCGGCTGGTATGTTTGCCTGCGCTGACAGCGAAGTCACTATCTCCTCTTTTGTGGCTAACTCGTCCAGGTCCCGAATGGCGAAGTGAGTCTACTCGGTAAATGAGCGAACCACTGCACTCTTGCCCAGCACAAGCTCCACTTCGTCCTTGAGCTGCTTTGTACACTCCAGGCCTACTCCATTCAACTCAAGTAGCAGGTCACCTTTTGCTGTGCGACGAGCTTTGGAGACATTGTCGCGGACTCCGTTGAGTTTTCCGTCGCTTCTACGCGTAATTACCGACAGAACTTCGCTGTAGGAAAGCTCGCTGGAACTTATTACCAGTGCATCCGATCTGATCTTCGTATGTGGCTTACCAGATGCCTTACCGGCTAGCTTGCTAGACTTCTTTCGCTGAGCCGTTTGCCACGTATTCCGTGGAACCGACTCCGAAGCCACTGGACTTGCATTGCCAGTTTTGTTCCTCTTTGAGGGCGTAGCTCGCTGCCCTGGCTCGAGCTCGCGCCGCCTCTTGGGAGTCACTGTACTCCTCGCAGCACCACAACTCTGCTGTTGCACTTTATCGGCTACTCTAGTAGGCAGCTTTGCAATCGGCGACGTCTGTGTGGCCGTATCCGCGCTATCACTGGAAGCTGTCTTGCTACTGCCAGAGCAGACTTTTTATAGCTTAAGTGCCTTCGCTGCTTGGTCAGCTGGTTTACGTGCCGCTGCCCGAACAGAAGGGCATTAAGGCCGTTCAGGATGGCACCCAGCTGCACAAAGGCATCTTCCTCCTCTGGCTTCTTCCCCTGTGGTGGACTGGCCGCCACAGGTGCAGGCATGTCACCTGGAGCTACCAGGCTGCGCACCGGGGGTAGCGCACTCCCCTGTGGGGGAGACCTCCGCAATGCCGAGCGGCGCACAATACCTTCCACTATAACCACTTGTCTCCATTCACATGTAGATCTACAAGCAGTCCCGCGTTGACCAAAGGTTTCCCTAAGGTTTTTAACCGGTGGAGGTTATACCGCATATCCGTGTGGATATGGGTGTTTGAACGTATGTGCCGGGCGTGTGTGTACTCCTGGGTGTGTGTGTAGATGTGCATATGCCGGGTGTAAATATGTGGCTGCTGGGTGTCGTTCCTGGGTGTGTGTGTATTTGAGTGTGCCTGGTGTAAATGTGTCGCTGTTGGGTGTCGTTCCTGGGTGTGTGTGTATTTGAGTGTTCCTGGTGTAAATGTGTCGCTGCTGAGTGTCGTTCCTGGGTGAGTGTGTACTTGAGTGTGCCTGGGGTAAATGTGTCGCTGCTGAGTGTCGTTTGTGTGTGTATATTCCTGAGTGAGCAGTGGCTGCTGTGGTGCGCTGCTGTGGCACGGTGGCACGCTGCTATTGCAGACTATGGTTGTTGTTGCGGTGGCTGCTGTGATTGCTACTGCTGTTGTTGTTGTTGTTGCTGTGGCTGCGGTGGCACGCTGCTATTGCAGGCTATGGTTGTTGTTGCAGTGGCTGCTGTGGTTGCTACTGCTGTTGTTGTTGTTGTTGCTTTCACTACCGTCGCGGGAACTTTAGACTGTCACGTTTCGCATCAAACTCAAGACTCGCCATCGCCAATATGCAAATCATTTGCTCGCCGTCTTCTTCATCTCTTTTCTGGGTCCCCCACACGTCGTTTCTTTGCTGGTTCCGATAGTGAACCAGCGCTCACTTTCGCGTCGCGCTTGCGCAAATGTGCGCGGAACATGCATGGTACGCACAACACAAGGTAACATATATGACGTCACGGACGGAAGACATAAATGTGCGGTAGTTTTCTGCTACCTCCCAGCAACATATTCAATTTTGGTGTTGTATACACTCTCGTTGTCTTCAAAGCCCTCGAAGCTGCGTAACCGTTTGCGATTATTCGCCTCTGAAATACATATGGTTTGATTTTCGACAACATGTCCCAGAAACTCAATCTGTGACATCAAAAAACTGCATTTTTTCAGATGCTTCAAGACTTCTTTAAGTTTAGATACGGCTTCATCTTCGGATCTGGCAGGTATAATGATGTCGTCGACGTATGGCATGGCAATGCCTCTGCGTGTCAGATCCCTAAATATGGCATTCACGTGTCTTTGAAATACTCCAGGTGAGTTGGATAAACCAAATGGAACTTTGCAGAACTCATACTGACCGTTGTGCGTAACAAATGATGTAAATTTTCGACTTTCTTTTTTGACTTCAACGTGGAAAAATCCGTTCTTTAAATCGATCGTGCTATATATTTGGTCTTCAATCAGCGGCAGTGGGAAATGATCTTTCAATATTACTTTGTTTATTCTTCTATAATCGACGCAAAGTCGTGGTGTACCATCTCGTTTCTTCACCAGTATCACAGGGCTAGTGAACTCTGACTCAGATTGTTGAACTATACCGTCCTTCAGCCATTGGTCGACTTGCTCCTCAATTATGCAGCGTTCGGAATAAGCGAGCCTGCGTGGACGCGAATATATTGGAGCTTCATCTTTAATAACGATATTCATTCTTACGTTTGTTGATTTTGCATTTCCCGGCTTATAGTTTTTCACGAGCTCATAAACTTGATTTTTGGCACTGTTGCTTGCATCTTGATTAATTTCAAATTGTTAATCATTATTAGACACGTTTATTTTCATAACAGAGTTTATTGTCATTTCATCATTGTTATTTGGTTTTTTAATTTTTATGCCGTCGCGATTTATTTTTACTTCAGCATTTTTACAAAAATCTTCGCCTAAGACTGTTTCAACATCAAGGAACTTATCGGCAACAACTAAAAAATCCACTTCAAACTGTTGTTTGTCCACATTCACAGCTTCAATAAAGGATCCGAATTGAACAACTTTGTACTGTGAACCAAAACCGACGAGCAAAAGGTTAACTGGACGTAAATTTACATTATTTAATTTTTGTATGATCTCTCACTCATAATGTTATACTTGCTACCGGTGTCTATCAAAGCAACGTAATATTCATCTTGTACGCGAATGGTTTTGCACATCGATGCATGATCAGCTGTTACGTTACGCGTGTTACTTTGTGTAAAATCATTGTCGTGTTTTATTTTGGAACACTCTCTCGATATGTAGCCAAATTCATTACAATTAAAACACTTTTTATACCCGTTACCCATAAAATGGGTAAATAAGGGTATAATGGTTTTGTGCAAAAGTATGTAACAGGCAGAAGGAAGCATCTCCGACCCTATAAAGTATATATATTCTTGATCAGCATCAATAGCCGAGTCGATTGAGCCATGTCCGTCTGTCCGTCTGTCTGTCCGTCTGTCCGTCTGTCCGTCTGTATGAACGCGTGGATCTCAGAGACTACAAAAGCTAGAGACTTCAGATTTTGTATATAAGTTCTCCTATACCATGAGCAGAACAAGTTTGCTTCAAATTATCGATAACTATTATGGTTTCCGATATACACATAAAATCGATAACAAACAAATATCGAATTTGGAAAATGTAAAAATGAGGGTTGAAAGAATGGGTAACGATAGAGCTTTTCTGAAAATTTCGTCCAAATCGGTTAAGAAACACCGGAGATATCTAATTTTATCGATTGAAGTTAAGTCAGTATACCAAAGACTTATATAAATTTAATATATTTATTGCAACTGGGTTCAGGGTATCTTCTAGTCGGGCTCTCCCGACTAGAGCCTACTTACTTGTTTCCTTGACTTTTATTTTCTCACTTATCTGATGTATGACCTTTCATACCACAATTATAGCATTTTATCTCTTTATTTTGTTTTTGTACATCATATTCTTTTTTGTTATGTCCACCTTTGTATTTATCGTCATTGCTTTTTACATTTTCTGATTTTCCGCGCATTGTTTCATAACTTTTTAATTTTTCTTTAAATTCTTTTAGGTCTATTGCGTTGTATAAAACAGCTTTGTTTACACTCAAATCATTTATTCCGTCTATAACGTATTGCATAAGAGCACTGTTTTCTATGCGACCGCGTGACGACAACTCTTTCATTTTAAAAAGATATTCTTGTACACTCTCACCTTTTTTAATATTTCTGTCGGACATCAGTTTATGTAATTGTGCACTATTAATCTGCGTTTCAAATTCTCTGATTAATGATTCTTTTAACATTTGCCAGTTATTAATTCCTCGTTCACTCATTACAAACATTTTTGCAATTCCTTTCAAAGATCTCTTAGCAAAGATAAATTTTTGCAAATCTTCCCAGTTCATTGCAGCAGCTAAGTCTTCAAAATCGTTCACCCAAATTTCAACTGCTAACGAATCATCACCGCTAAAAGGTCGAATCGAGTCTTCAATGTCACGGAAGTTTAGAGAAAATCTCGTTGTTGGCATGTTTGCATTTTGCACTAAAGCTGTACCAATATTTTGTTCATTGGGTTTAGCGCGTAGTTGCGTCTTTCCGTTGTTTGTAAATTCGTCTGTTCCTTCTGTTCTGAATGTGCTTCTGCTTGCCGCACTGTTGTCGTGTCTGTCTAACTAATTTGCGTTGATATTTTCACCGTCTTCTTCGTTTTCATCGTTTTCTTCGTCTTCTTCGTCATCTTCGTTGTCATCTTCTTCGTAAGCGTCAGCCAGTAGATTTGATTTCATCAGATTTTTAACTATATGTGTAGTCAAATCGACTTTGTCATGTTGAAGCCCTAATACATTACAATTATAACAAGGTCGTTGTTCGTCAAATTTTTAGCAACATATTCAATTTTGTTGTTGTGTACACTCTCGTTGTCTTCAAATCCCTCGAAGCTGCGTAACCGTTTGCGATTATTCGCCTCTGAAATACATATGGTTTGATTTTCGACAACATGTCCCAGAAACTCAATCTTCGACATCAAAAAACAGAATTTTTCCAGATTAAGTACAAGACCATAGTCTTCACATTGCTTCAAGACTTCTTTAAGTTTAGATACGGCTTCATCTTCGGATCTGGCAGGTATAATGAAGTCTTCGACGTATGGCATGGCAATGCCTCTGCGTGTCAGATCCCTAAATATGGCATTCAGGTGTCTTTGAAATACTCCAGGTGAGTTGGATAAACCAAATGGAACTTTTGCAGAACTCATACTGACCGTTGTGCGTAACAAATGATGTTAATTTTCGACTTTCTTTTTCGACTTCGACGTGGAAAAATCCGTTCTTTAAATCGATTGTGCTATATATTTTCGCATTAACTAGTCGAACTAGTTGGTCTTCAATCAGCGGCAGTGGGAAATGATCTTTCAATATTACTTTGTTTATTCTTCTATAATCGACGCAAAGTCGTGGTGTACCATCTCGTTTCTTCACCAGTATCACAGGGCTAGTGAACTCTGACTCAGATTGTTGAACTATACCGTCTTTCAGCCATTGGTCGACTTGATCGTCAATTATGCAGCGTTCGGAATAAGCGAGCCTGCGTGGACGCGAATATATTGGAGCTTCATCTTTAATAACGATATTCATTCTTACGTTTGTTGATTTTGCATTTCCCGGTTTATAGTTTTTCACGAGCTCATAAACTTGATTTTTGGCACTGTTGCCTGCATCTTGATTAATTTGAAATTGTTCATCATTATTAGACACGTTTATTTTCATAACAGAGTTTATTATCATTTCATCATTGTTATTTATACCGTCCTTCGGCCATTGGTCGACTTGCTCGTCAATTATGCAGCGTTCGGAATAAGCGAGCCTGCGTGGACGCGAATATATTGGAGCTTCATCTTTAATAACGATATTCATTCTTACGTTTGTTGATTTTGCATTTCCCGGTTTATAGTTTTTCACGAGCTCATAATCTTGATTTTTGGCACTGTTGCTTGCATCTTGATTAATTTCAAATTGTTCATCATTATTAGTCACGTTTATTTTCATAAAAGAGTTTATTGTCATTTCATCATTGTTATTTGGTTTTTTAATTTTTATGCCGTCGCGATTTATTTTTACTTCAGCATTTTTACAAAAATCTTCGCCTAAGACTGTTTCAACATCAAGGAACTTATCGGCAACAACTAAAAAATCCACTTCCACTTAACTGGACGTAAATTTACATTATTTAATTTTTTGTATGATCTCTCACTCATAATGTTATACTTGCTACCGGTGTCTATCAAAGCAACGTAATATTCATCTTGTACGCGAATGGTTTTGCACATCGATGCATGATCAGCTGTTACGTTACGCGTGTTACTTTGTGTTAAATCATTGTCGTGTTTTATTTTGGAACACTCTCTCGATATGTAGCCAAATTCATTACAATTAAAACACTTTTTATACCCGTTACCCATAAAATGGGTAAATAAGGGTATAATGGTTTTGTGCAAAAGTATGTAACAGGCAGAAGGAAGCATCTCCGACCCTATAAAGTATATATATTCTTGATCAGCATCAATAGCCGAGCCGATTTAGCCATGTCCGTCTGTCCGTCTGTCTGTCCGTCTGTCCGTCTGTCCGTCTGTCCGTCTGTATGAACGCGTGGATCTCAGAGACTACAAGAGCTAGAGACTTCAGATTTTGTATATAAGTTCTCCTATACCATGAGCAGAACAAGTTTGCTTCAAATTATCGATAACTATTATGGTTTCCGATATACACATAATATCGATAACAAACAAATATCGAATTTGGAAAATGTAAAATGAGGGTTGAAAGAATGGGTAACGATAGAGCTTTTCTGAAAGTTTCGTCCAAATCGGTTAAGAAACACCGGAGATATCTAATTTTATCGATTGAAGTTAGGTCAGTATACCAAAGACTTATATAAATTTAATATATTTATTGCAACTGGGTTCAGGGTATCTTCTAGTCGGGCTCTCCCGACTAGAGCCTACTTACTTGTTTCCTTGACTTTTATTTTCTCACTTATCTGATGTATGACCTTTCATACCACAATTATAGCATTTTATCTCTTTATTTTGTTTTTGTACATCATATTCTTTTTTGTTATGTCCACCTTTGTATTTATCGTCATTGCTTTTTACATTTTCTGATTTTCCGCGCATTGTTTCATAACTTTTTAATTTTTCTTTAAATTCTTTTAGGTCTATTGCGTTGTATAAAATAGCTTTGTTTACACTCAAATCATTTATTCCGTCTATAACGTATTGCATAAGAGCACTGTTTTCTATGCGACCGCGTGACGACAACTCTTTCATTTTAAAAAGATATTCTTGTACACTCTCACCTTTTTTAATATTTCTGTCGAACATCAGTTTATGTAATTGTGCACTATTAATCTGCGTTTCAAATTCTCTGATTAATGATTCTTTTAACATTTGCCAGTTATTAATTCCTCGTTCACTCATTACAAACATTTTTGCAATTCCTTTCAAAGATCTCTTAGCAAAGATAAATTTTTGCAAATCTTCCCAGTTCATTGCAGCAGCTAAGTCTTCAAAATCGTTCACCCAAATTTCAACTGCTAACGAATCATCACCGCTAAAAGGTCGAATCGAGTCTTCAATGTCACGGAAGTTTAGAGAAAATCTCGTTGTTGGCATGTTTGCATTTTGCACTAAAGCTGTACCAATATTTTGTTCATTGGGTTTAGCGCGTAGTTGCGTCTTTCCGTTGTTTGTAAATTCGTCTGTTCCTGCTGTTCTGAATGTGCTTCTGCTTGCCGCACTGTTGTCGTCTCTGTCTAACTCATTTGCGTTGATATTTTCACCGTCTTCTTCGTTTTCATCGTTTTCTTCGTCTTCTTCGTCGTCTTCGTTGTCATCTTCTTCGTAAGCGTCAGCCAGTAGATTTAATTTCATCAGATTTTTAACTATATGTGTAGTCAAATCGACTTTGTCATGTTGAAGCCCTAATACATTACAAATTATAACAAGGTCGTTGTTCGTCAAATTTTTAGCAACATATTCAATTTTGGTGTTGTGTACATTCTCGTTGTCTTCAAATCCCTCGAAGCTGCGTAACCGTTTGCGATTATTCGCCTCTGAAATACATATGGTTTGATTTTCGACAACATGTCCCAGAAACTCAATCTTCGACATCAAAAAACAGAATTTTTTCAGATTAAGTACAAGACCATAGTCTTCACATTGCTTCAAGACTTCTTTAAGTTTAGATACGGCTTCATCTTCGGATCTGGCAGGTATAATGATGTCGTCGACGTATGGCATGGCAATGCCTCTGCGTGTCAGATCCCTTATTATGGCATTCACGTGTCTTTGAAATACTCCAGGTAAGTTGGATATACCAAATGGAACTTTTGCAGAACTCATACTGACCATTGTGCGTAACAAATGATGTAAATTTTCGACTTTCTTTTTCGACTTCGACGTGGAAAAATCCGTTCTTTAAATCGATTGTGCTATATATTTTCGCATTAACTAGTCGAACTAGTTGGTCTTCAATCAGCGGCAGTGGGAAATGATCTTTCAATATTACTTTGTTTATTCTTCTATAATCGACGCAAAGTCGTGGTGTACCATCTCGTTTCTTCACCAGTATCACAGGGCTAGTGAACTCTGACTCAGATTGTTGAACTATACCGTCTTTCAGCCATTGGTCGACTTGATCGTCAATTATGCAGCGTTCGGAATAAGCGAGCCTGCGTGGACGCGAATATATTGGAGCTTCATCTTTAATAACGATATTCATTCTTACGTTTGTTGATTTTGCATTTCCCGGTTTATAGTTTTTCACGAGCTCATAAACTTGATTTTTGGCACTGTTGCCTGCATCTTGATTAATTTCAAATTGTTCATCATTATTAGACACGTTTATTTTCATAACAGAGTTTATTGTCATTTCATCATTGTTATTTATACCGTCCTTCGGCCATTGGTCGACTTGCTCGTCAATTATGCAGCGTTCGGAATAAGCGAGCCTGCGTGGACGCGAATATATTGGAGCTTCATCTTTAATAACGATATTCATTCTTACGTTTGTTGATTTTGCATTTCCCGGTTTATAGTTTTTCACGAGCTCATAATCTTGATTTTTGGCACTGTTGCTTGCATCTTGATTAATTTCAAATTGTTCATCATTATTAGTCACGTTTATTTTCATAAAATCATCATTGTTATTTGGTTTTTTAATTTTTATGCCGTCGCGATTTATTTTTACTTCAGCATTTTTACAAAAATCTTCGCCTAAGACTGTTTCAACATCAAGGAACTTATCGGCAACAACTAAAAAATCCACTTCAAACTGTTGTTTGTCCACATTCACAGCTTCAATAAAGGACGTAAATTAACTGGACGTAAATTTACATTATTTAATTTTTTGTATGATCTCTCACTCATAATGTTATACTTGCTACCGGTGTCTATCAAAGCAACGTAATATTCATCTTGTACGCGAATGGAATTGCACATCGATGCATGATCAGCTGTTACGTTACGCGTGTTACTTTGTGTTAAATCACTGTCGTGTTTTATGTTGGAACACTCTCTCGATATGTAGCCAAATTCATTACAATTAAAACACTTTTTTCCTTTACTTTTATTTTCTCACTTATCTGATGTATGACCTTTCATACCACAATTATAGCATTTTATCTCTTTATTTTGTTTTTGTACATCATATAATCTAAAATATCCGATCCATGTTCCAATAACACATGACTCTGGTAACAACTCAATACTTCTGCCAGCAAGATCTCAAGTTGTCCGCAAAGTCAGGCTAACTTCAAAAGAAGATGGTGTATTTATTCCAAATCAGGAAATTCAACATGGTGTATATGTTGCAAACACAATTGCAACATCTAAAATACGTTTGTTTGTTTACTACATACAACTAGTACCGACCAATTAATTACAATAAATAATTTAAAACATGAATCACTTTCGAGCTACGATGTAGTTCACACAAATCAAGAACATAGGGAAAAAACTGTCATATCTCAGCTAGCAAAAAATTTCCCCCCACAATTCGAGTCGGAATTAACCAATTTATGCACTAAATATAGTGACATATTCGGTCTTGAAACCGAAGCAATCACAACAAATAACTTCTATAAACAACAACTGAGACTAAAAGATAATGAACCAGTGTACATTAAGTACTATCGAAGCCCGCAAAGCCAGCCAGAAGAAATACAAAAACAAGTTGAAAAATTAATCAGCGACAACATTGTCAAACCGTCTGTGTCAGAATACAACAGCCCACTCTTACTTGTCCCAAAGAAAGGCCTTCCAGGCTCAGAAAATAAAAAATGGCGATTAGTAATTGACTATCGTCAAATTAATAAAAAACTACTGTCCCATAAATTTCCACTGCCTAGAATTGATGATATATTAGATCAACTAGGAAGAGCAAAATATTTCTCATGCCTCGACCTAATGTCAGGCTTTCATCAAATTAAACTCGAAGAAAGTTCAAGAAATATAACTTCATTTTCAACGAGCAATGGCTCATATCGCTTCACGCGATTACCATTCGGTTTAAAAATAGCGCCAAATAAATCAAAATTATTAAAAAATAGATAAAATAAAAAATAAGAAAAATATATATAGCTACATAGAAACTAAAATAACTACACTAAGTTACGTTGTTTTTCAAAAGGAGGGAGATGTAGTATGCATGACAATCTCTCATAAGCCCACTATATTGCAGGGTATGTAACCTTCAGACATAGCAACACTTTGTTGCTACGTATATACAAATGTAACGCAATTACACAAACGGTCAGCGCACTTGAAATCTGATCAACCACCACGAAGTGTGGGATCCGCAACGTAAGCACTTTAGCCCTTACCAGCTAAGCCAGCGCTTGTCTTATATATGTATATTTAATGTATATGCATTCTTTGCCTTCTGCATATACATTCATTAATATACTACAACTTTCTCTCTCTCTCTCTTGACTGATGCAACGGCAGCGGCCGCTCT
Source organism: Scaptomyza flava (assembly GCA_030179655.1). Taxonomy (NCBI): domain Eukaryota; kingdom Metazoa; phylum Arthropoda; class Insecta; order Diptera; family Drosophilidae; genus Scaptomyza; species Scaptomyza flava. The sequence continues at coordinate 51,298 of JARNME010000128.1, forward strand.
GCTGTGACAGAACTTTCTACATAAGCAACCCAATTAAGTATTTGGGCTAAGAATTCTTTTGATCAAAAATAAAGAGACATTCATAAAACCTTAACCGAATATCACAGACGTGCCAGCGTATAATTATTTAATTGACACCACAAAAAGTGTCCGACATGGCGACCGTGACAGGACGTCCAAAGGACCTAGGATATTGAAATACTTCAACAGCAACAACAAGGATTAATTACACCAGCCTCAACTGTAACAGCAGCATAATCACGTCAACCTTGCTGGAACTGGACATGGATCGATTGAATAGTTCTGAGTGAGTAAGGTGTTTTATTGGTATTGTGTGTCGCAAATGTCTATACGCATCACTTTCGACGAGTACAGGGCGAGAAAACGTACGGTTAATGCACAGACTACTAGTACGCCCGAATCAAGGAAAACAAGAAATCGTGGAGGCATACAGCTGCGTATAAAGAAACGCAAAGCTGAAGTTTGTAAGCAGCTATATAATAGCAATAAGCCCCCGACTTGGGAAAATGCCAAGAAGCTAGCAGATTAGCTAGTCTTTCTTGATGAAGAATCAAAGCGACTTAAAACACAATCCAAGCACCTTATCCTCAATATATAAAGAACTTAGCTAATATATCAAAAACTCAACCAACAGAAAGGAAGCTACTGCCGAAACCAATAAAGAAGTGCCCAGGAGACTGCAGATGACCACTATATTCCCCAGCCTGTGCGATGACCTGCACCGGCAACGCTGACCGTACCAAGGCAGCCAAATAAGACGTGAAGAAGCGGTACATCAGCGACAGCAGCGGTTATATAAAGAAAAAAATGAAATATATAGAATTTGTAATAACTCGCACCGTGTTGTGCGAGTTAAGGAGAGTACGGCATAAAAAACCATACAAAAAATAGACAGGCGATCGCTGTTTAGATTAAAACAGGGATACATATAGGAAAATGTATAAAATATATTAAAAATTAGATGGGGTGCTCAACAGCTCCGTTTCATCGTTTCATGTTTCAAAGTTAAAACGATTAACTCGTGAACGGCATTTTGAGTGTCAATGCGTTTCATGTTTGTCCAGTCAGCTGTTGTTTGTTGACATTTCTTATTCTTCAATTTTTGTCACTGTTGCTGTTTACTGCGGTTATATTTTATTTGTAAAAATGCCATTTAAAAGTGCTAAAGACATGCTATGCGATGCTTTAGCAAAGCAAGTTATTAGAGAAATAGAGGATATGGAAGGTGAGATGAGCTCGTTGTTTGAATTAGTTTCTCAATTACATGCTTTCAACATTTGTAGATACTTCACGGCCAGCCGAGTTTTAGGTTACGAACCTTGTGTCGGACAGAGTTCCATGTCGCAGCAATGCTGGTTTCGCTAATTAGCTTGCTATAATAGATTTGAGCGGTAGGTTTCTGCAAGATTTGTAAGAATAAAGTTACTTATATAAAATTTCATTGAAATGTTGGTCATTTCTTACCTCCACGTTTTTATGCATTCGCATGTAATTTAATATATCCATCACTTCTGCTTCAGACCACTTCCCGTGCTGATTTTCCGCTCGGGAGTCTTGCGCTTCAAATTATTTGTTGTTTCCACTGTATAGAATAAAGGTCCGTATCCGGTACAGCGAAAAAAATTTTTTTCATACAAAATCGTCGCAGCAGGAATTGTTTTTTTTTTTTTGGCTACGTGTGTTTTAGGTATCCAGCAACGTAGCAAAAAGTACTTAACTGCTTATCGGTAGTATCGATTTATACAATATGTACACACTGGCGCTGGGAGCAGGAAATACCAAATCATATATATTTTTGTGCCCAGGCCAGGAACTACATTTTATAAAACGCTTATAAAAACTTATAAATAATAATGTAAAGAAAAAACAAAAAACGGGTGGAAAATTTTAGTCACGAGGGGAAGATTTTGCTTATTAAATCTGTCGAGTCGCGACCATGCCTTTGGAGGTTGACAGAAAATAAAACATTTTGACTTGATTTCGGTGAGACAGACATGGGAAAGTATTGACACTGCAACAAAATATGCTACCAACAACGGAATAAGCATATTCGCACTATTTATCTAATATTTTTATTTTGTGTTTGTGGGTTTGTTTACTTTTTAAATTTGATGCCTTAGTGTGACCATGTATCTATTAAGCTATATAAGGAAAAATGCCATATTTTTACCACAAATTAGTGGACTATGGTCACACTATAAAATCTTGTGCCCACGCTTCCAAAATATATCAGAAATTCCTGCCAGGAATTTTTTATTGTACTGGAACCGGACCTTAAAAAGTAAATTATTTTTATCAAACAAAACCTGTTTTACTGACTTTTGTTTACGGCGGCCATTAATCATATGTGTTTATACTTTTTTGCACAAAAATACTCCAAATATACTAAAAAGTACTGAACATCGATAGCAAATATCGAAAAAATATCGTGCTCTACCCATCTTTACTTTGTTGAAACTTGCTTCACTTATTGTATACATAGGCTGTGGTTATTCAACGTTTCAAGAAATTTTCTATGTAGTTGTTGTTGCGGGACGTTTCAACTTTGAAACGTGAAATGATGAAACGAGCTGTTGAACACCTTAATTGTAATCATAACAAATCTAAATTTACAAAATATTATCCACGTCTGTGATATTCGGTTAAGGTTTTATGAATGTCTCTTTATTATTGATCAAAAGAATTCTTAGCCCAAATACTTAATTGGGTTGCTTATGTAGAAAGTTCTGTCACAGCAGAGCGGCCGCTGCCGTTGCAGCAGTCAAGAGAGAGAGAGAGAGAGTTGTAGTATATTAATGAATGTATATGCAGAAGGCAAAGAATGCATATACATTAAATATACATATATAAGACAAGCGCTGGCTTAGCTGGTAAGGGCTAAAGTGCTTACGTTGCGGATCCCACACTTCGTGGTGGTTGATCAGATTTCAAGTGCGCTGACCGTTTGTGTAATTGCGTTACATTTGTATATACGTAGCAACAAAGTGTTGCTATGTCTGAAGGTTACATACCCTGCAATATAGTGGGCTTATGAGAGATTGTCATGCATACTACATCTCCCTCCTTTTGAAAAACAACGTAACTTAGTGTAGTTATTTAGTTTCTATGTAGCTATATATATTTTTTCTTATTTTTGTTTTTATCTATTTTTTAATAATTTGATTTATTTGGCGCTATTTTTAAACCGAATGGTAATCGCGTGAAGCGATATGAGCCATTGCTCGTTGAAAATGAAGTTATATTTCTTGAACTTTCTTCGAGTTTAATTTGATGAAAGCCTGACATTAGGTCGAGGCATGAGAAATATTTTGCTCTTCCTAGTTGATCTAATATATCATCAATTCTAGGCAGTGGAAATTTATGGGACAGTAGTTTTTTATTAATTTGACGATAGTCAATTACTAATCGCCATTTTTTATTTTCTGAGCCTGGAAGGCCTTTCTTTGGGACAAGTAAGAGTGGGCTGTTGTATTCTGACACAGACGGTTTGACAATGTTGTCGCTGATTAATTTTTCAACTTGTTTTTGTATTTCTTCTGGCTGGCTATGCGGGCTTCGATAGTACTTAATGTACACTGGTTCATTATCTTTTAGTCTCAGTTGTTGTTTATAGAAGTTATTTGTTGTGATTGCTTCGGTTTCAAGACCGAATATGTCACTATATTAGTGCATAAATTGGTTTATTCCGACTCGAATTGTGGGGGGAAATTTTTTGCTAGCTGAGATATGACAGTTTTTCCCTATGTTCTTGATTTGTGTGAACTACGCTACACAACAAATGCATGAGAAACAAGTAAGAAGGCTCTAGTCGGGAGAGTCCGACTAGAAGATACCCTGAACCCAGTTGCAATAAATATATTTAATTTATATAAGACTTTGGTAAACTAACTTAGCTTCAATCGATTAAGTTCAATATCTCCGGTGTTTCTTAACCGATTTGGACAAAATTTTCAGAAAGTTCTATCATTACCCATTTCTTCAACCCTCATTATTAGATTTTCCAAATTCGATATTTTTTGTTATCGATTCTATGTGTTTATTGGAAACCAGAATAGTTATCGATAATTTGAAGCAAACTTGTTCTGCTTATGGTGTAGGAGGACTTATATCCCAAATCTGAAGTCTCTAGCTCTTGAAGTCTCTGAGATCTACGCGTTCATACAGACAGACAGACACGTTTTATATATCTTGTCTATGCGCACACAACCAGCCACCACAGACGAAAAATGTAACAAGACGGGTTTTAAGAGCTGGAATGTTATGTTTATGAACAAAGTCGCAACCACGAAGCGGACAACTGGGGAAACAGCGAATAGCCAGAATTTTTCATTACTTGTTTCCACACTTTATTCGCAACAATGCCAGATGGTGCATGGTCGGCCATCATTGTTTACTTTAATGTTGCCGCACTTCGTTTCTCTTGTTGTTGTCGCAAGATTTGAAATCGACAATTTTAGACTTTTGCTTCTTTCGGCTTGCTGCTGCTCACCAAGAAAAGGTGGTATAGACTTCATATGAACCTTGTGCAATTGTAGAGCAAAACATGAGATACTTTAAAATAATGTCTGTTTATATGTTTATTTATATTTTAGCAATAAGTTTGGGCTTTCACAACTTATAAGACTAGTTTTATATAAATAATTAACTAACACTTAGACACACGTATTTTGACTTTGTATTCTTGAAATAAACTATTAATATATTAAATTATATATTCAGGTTTTTGTTGACGATATCTGAATATTGTGACAAGGGGTATTTATACTCGATACCGAAGGTAAAGAGTTTATTGGGTTTGTGCAATGTCCGTCATGGTGTCTGTCCGTCTGTCCGTCTGTATGAACGCAACTTTTTTCCACACCCTTCAAGGTAGAGACTTGTAACTTTCCAATTCTCTTTATCTATGGGATAGTAAATTAAAGTGTCAAGATTGGGGTTCTACGATAACTAGGGGGCTGGCAAATCGATAAATTCGATAACTCAAAAACGATAAATCCGCATATATCACACACCCTTACAGCTAGAACTACCAAATTTGGTAAGCAGAAAGCTACTAGCAACCCCCAAAAAACTGCATCAAAAATTTTTAGCCACGCCCCCTCCAATCCGCCCCCAGCCCCCCCCCGCATTTTAAAGTTAAAACAAGTAAGAAGGCTCTAGTCGGGAGAGCCCGTCTAGAAGATACCCTGAACCCAGTTGCAATAAATATGTGAATTAAATTTAGAATTGACTTTGGTATAAGGACTTAGCTTCAAACGATTAAATTCGATATCTCCGGTGTTTCTTAACCGATTTGGACGAAATTTTCAGAAAAGTTCTATCGTTACTCATTACTTCAACCCGCATTTTTACATTTTCCAAATTCGATATTTTTTGTTATCGATATTATGTGTATATCGGAAACCAGAATAGTTATCGATAATTTGGAGCAAACTTGTTCTGCTCATAGTATAGGAGAACTTATATACAAAATCTGAAGTCTCTAGCTTTTGTAGTCTCTGAGATCCACGCGTTCATACAGACGGACAGACAGACGGACATGGCTAAATCGACTCGGCTATTGATGCTGATCAAGAATATATATACTTTATAGGGTCGGAGATGCTTCCTTCTGCCTGTTACATACTTTTGCACAAAACCATTATACCCTTATTTACCCATTTTATGGGTTAAGTGTATAAAAAGCCTATATCTCCCACAGTTTTTGAGCTAGAGCCACCAAATTTGGTGCCAAGATAGGTGATGATGACCCCCCAAAAACTGCATCAAAAGTTTGGATGCCACGCCCACCAATACCACCCTAGCCGCCCCCAGATGCCCCAACGCTTCGTCAAAAAGGGAATGCGTGTATCTTCTTGAGCTGTGGAGCTAGAGCCACCAAATTTGGCAGGAAGATAGCTTGCAACGACCCCCAAAAAAGTGCATCAAAGTTTTGGAGCCACGCGCACCCCTTCCACCCCCTTTTCCCACCTTTTTCAATCATTGAGCTAGAGTCACCAAATTTTGTATGAAGGTAGCAATTGACATTCCACATAGATCTGCAGCAAAAATTTGGATTTCACGCCCACCCATACCGCCCCCAGCCCCCCTTTCCCCACTTTTTACAAACTTCGAGCTAGAGTCACCAAATTTGGTATGAAGATAGCAATTGACATTCCACATAGATCTGCAGCAAAAATTTGGATGCCAAGCCCACCCATATCACCCCCAGCCCCCTGTTCCCACTTTTTACAAACTTTGAGCTAGAGTCACCAAATTTGGTATGAAGAAAGCAATGGACATTCCACAAAGATCTGCATCAAAAATTTTGGATGCCACGCCCAGCCATACTGCCCCCAGCCCCTTTTTCCCCACTTTTTACAAACTTCGAGCTGGAGTCACCAAATTTGGTATGAAGATAGCAATTGACATTTCACAAAGATCTGCAGTAAAAATTTGGATGCCACACACTTATACCGCCCCCAGCCCCTCTTTCCCCACCTTTTACAAACTTCGAGCTAGAGTCACCAAATTTGGTATGAAGATAGCAATTGACATTCCACAAAGATCAACATGAAAACTTTGGATTCCACGCCCAGCCATACTGCCCCCAGCCCCCCTTTCAACAGCTCTTACAAACTTTGAGCTAGAGCCACCAAATTTGGAAGGAAGATAGTTGGTGGCATCCCTATCTGCATCGGAGAATCTTTAAGGCTGCGTACACCCCTGCCCCATCCGTACCCCTTTGAAATGGGGACTGTTTTTACCTGTTTTAATACTGGTATCGAGTGTGCCGCAGTCGGTTGCATCCGACTGCAACGTTATACCTATGCATGTGCGTTTGCTTCATTGTTGCTAGGCCTGCTCGTTGAGATTTTTGTTAGTTTTTCTTTTAAGTTTATTCGACAAATACGCTATTCAATACACTTTCGGCATTTTTTCGCATCGCTGCATATAGATGCGATGGCAAAATTGTTGGAAAGTGTCATAGATCTAAAAACAAGAAAGAGTATGAATGACCATCAATGCAATACTGATGTTTGTCTGCCTATTTTACTAAACGCTTATTTATTTTCCTGTTCCCCTGCTCCTGCAAATGCTCAACCAGAACCAAAAATTATATTTTACTGCCTTGGAAGTATGGTTTTGGTTTTATATTTTTCTTAGGCAAATAATACAAAAATATGCACCAAATTTAATCTAAATATTGGCTGTTTAGGGTTTGCCGAAATTCATAATATTAGAGAAAGGTCACTTAATTCCATGGCAAATATATTTAAATATGCACATGTAGATATACGTGGCTTAGACGAGCTTGCACGTGTTGTTTTTGCGATTTGCCTATTCTCGAATGGCACACGCACATGCATACACACAAAATTACACGCATAGAAGAATTGACTTAGTTGCCTAGGCAACTAGCTAGCTACCACTGCACACCAACAAGACAGCAGTGTATTGTAAACAAAAAAGCAATAATCAAAACAAGCGCAGCTGTTTGTCATTAGGGGAAACCGACTTTTCTACTCGTTGGTCTGTCCGCTTCGTGGTTGCGACTTGGTTTACAGCATGTTAGCTTGAATAACTTATGTTAAATGCCAGCCACTTATACAAAAGTGGAGTTGAGAAAAGAAGAACGATACAATACAGTGTGCCCGTACATATTCTGTAATGTTATTTTTGCTGTTAACAGAACATCCTAGTGAGGAGTGATGTTATATCCATCAGATACGTTTTACCTGTTCCACCAGGTGCATCTAAAAAATAGATTTCTCCCCTTTCTGCTTCAACGCTATGTAGTATTTTTTCGTTTACGTTTTTTTCAGACTTGTAGAGAACTGTTTCCAACAGCTGAAAGCTCTTGCCTCCAAAAACATCTTAACGGTGGGCTGGGTGCCAGGGCATGAAGGCCATATAGGAATCGAGGTAGCAGACTCCCTAGCAAAACACGGGGCGATGACACAACTAATCGGCCCTGAACCGTTCTGTGGACTTTCGCAAGGACACACAAGAGATCTGATCAGGAAATGGGAGGAAAAGGAGAAAAGTCGCCACTGGACCGACAGTGCAGGGCTGAGACAAGCCAAACAATTTCTCGTCCCCCAGATGACGCGATCACAACGCATCATCAACTTAAACAAGTAAGAAGGCTCTAGTCGGGTGAGCCCGACTAAAAGATACCCTGAACCCAGTGTCAATATATAAATTAAATTTATGTAAGACTATGGTATACTGACTTAGCTTCAATCGATTAAGTTCAATATCTCCGGTAGTTCTCAACCGATTTGGAAATTTTCAATAAAGTTCTATCATTACCCATTACGTCAAACCTCATTTTGAGATTTTCCAAATTCGATATTTTTGTTATCGATATCATGTGTATATCGGAAACCAGAATAGATATCGATAATTTGAAGCAAACTTGTTCTGCTTATGGTATAGGAGAACTTATATCCAAAATCTGAAGTTTCTAGCTCTTGTAGTCTCTGAGATCCACGCGTTCATACAGACAGACAGACAGACGGACATGGCTGTATCGTCTCGTCTTTTGACGCTGATCAAGAATATCTATATTCTTTATGGGGTCGGAGATGCTTCTTTCTGCCTGTTACATACTTTTGCACAAAACCATTATACCTTTTTTCCCATTTAATGGATTAAGGGTATAAAAAGAACGAAATTCGCACTTTAACAGGCTACCTAACGGGTCATTGCAACCTAAGGTATCACCTTAAGAAATTAAAACTTTCGGAAATCGACACATACAGATTCTGTGAGCTGTAGCCTGAAGCATCAGAACATGTTCTATGTGAATGCCCCTCGCTAAGCAGACGTCGACTTCTACAACTAGGAGGTGAACTTATCCCCCCCACAGGATATGGGAACATACAGACCCTACCAAAGTGCTCTCTTTTAAAAGAAGCCTCGGTAAAGAGGCTCTATCCTTAGTCCTACAGGCCGGCACAAAAGATCTAACATCTGGTCGCAGTGCAACAAGGCCCTAGTAATAATAATAATACTTGTTTTTTCAGCACTAAGGAGAAGCTCATTATTAACAACAAAATTATCGCAATTTCATAATATGTTTCTCTATGATATTCAATATTTGGAACAATTTCCTCGGATCTAATTGGTAGTGGAAGTCCATAATAAGTCAAGTTTTGACCACCAATAGACAGTACAATATCTTCAATGTATATAAGACTTTTATTTAATACATTATTCACAATACTTTCATAAATATATCTGTCTTGTGAAAAATGAAAGGCTCTTAAAATATCTTCTGAGAAACTTTCTTTATAAGTATTCCAAAGTTTAAGAGCATCTGAAATTTGACAAAATACTAACATTATTGCAAAAAGCTCTCGCAGTTTTGTAGGATTGTGACATATGACAGCATCGGCTATAGTTGAATCCCAGTGCTATCATCTTCTAGTAATCCTAAAACTTTACACGCCAATTGAAATGATGCGTATGGTATACCATTAACGGTTTTTAAATTTAACAATGAAGTAGGGCCCCTTACAAAATACAATAAAAGTCTTAAAAAAAATATTCTGTATTATTGTTATGAATAGTGTTAACTCTTCCCAAAGCTGAATCTCTTTTAACTCCAGGAAAATTTGGCTCATCATGCCCTCGTTTGCTACTTTGAAACTCTTTATTGTTCCATGTAAAATACGATGGAACTTCACAACATAGAAGCGTTCTTGCAAACTCATCATGTGTGCATTGCTTAAGGAAGGTTACCAAAGTGGTTTTGGGTGTAGTGCTTAATATATATCCGTTGACCATTTTCTAAATGAACAGCTAAGTGTGTAATAGCCGGAAAACGTCCTTGTATGGAAAATGCAAGGATTCTCCATACCGCTTCTGAGCTACTTATGTAACGGCCACTTTCGTGCATATTAATTTCCTTACGTTGGTCTTCAAAAGTAAATGATGCTTGATCACTGCCCTTGTTAACATTGATAACATTAACAAATGTATTTAATAGAATTACAGAACTACAATACTCAACATTTATGTGAGCTTCAAATGTTCTCAATAGTACACTGTTATCTATGAAATTACGCTTGAATGTAGCGAATATAATTTAACCTTTCTGTTTCAATTTTAGCATACATATCAACAAAAAACTGACTAAAAAGGGAACGACAATAAATTGAGTCATTATCTCAGATTGACGAATCATTATTATATAGCTGTAAAAGCTTAACGCAGACAAATTTTTTTTTTGTTCCTCCTGTATTATTATGTCTTTCAATAGTAATATCGCGCTTTTCAAATTGCTGACCAACAATAACTAAAGCTACTTCGCTTGATTGAGGTGCACTGTAAAGCCCTTTGTGGGCATCAGCAGGTGTTCGATCAGCATGTATAATCAATTTATAGTCTTTAGTACTTGTTGGTATTTTGTTTACAGCCATTTTTAGATCTTTAACATAACGATTATGCTGATGAAACATACATTGAAGAACCTTTACTACGCTTGAATCAACATCTCAAATCTTTTTGCAACGTAGTTGAGCTTCCTTTTCATCATCACCAACAAAATAAAATTGAAGAAACTGCATTTCTTTATTTGGCAAAAGTCGGACACTACCAATTAGGTGGTACACTTCTCTTTGGACTTTAAAGGTTGACCAACTATCATTTATAATATTTGCAGTCATTTGAAAGCAGCTGTAATACTTTCTAATACGATCATGCTTGGGATGTCCACCAATTATTAAGCTTTTAAGTGGATCGGGCAAACTATCATTTTGTGAAAAATTACCTTTTCCTGCCTTGCAAAAGATACCCAAAGGCTAATTTTTCCATTTTAAAGGCCTGTACGCATGAGCCCCGTACAGTATACATGAGTTTTACGACCGTAACAAAATGTGGTAAAAAAAGCACATATTGTGGCGGTAGGCTAATAACTTTTTCTTAATGAATTCAGAAATGCAACTGTGTTTTGTATACTTAAATTCAAAATACTGATTCACGACCAACGCGCGCTACTTTTGTGTTTGAGAACAACTTACGCCCTGCTGCTGGCAGTTGTGAAAAAAGCAGGCTGCAAAACCAAAAAGCATTTTAGTGAACCCATATTGATACTAAAAGATTATGCTAAACATAACCGAAACCACTTAAAAGACTCAAAGCAAATTCACCTTACAGATATATACCTTGTAATAGATCAGTGGCAGTACAATTCTGTTTATATGTTATTTAAATTGTACCTTATTAATTTATTAATATATTTTTATTCAATACTTCTTGCGCAGCATTGACTTCCAAACAATAAGTATGGCTCTATTGGAGCCTGAATTAGGTCACCTACATTATACATGTATTAGCCGGCTCTTGACCGACATGTTGCTGTTTTTTTTACGACTGTAAATAGCTGCTGAGAGCTATTTACTACCCGTAGCATTTTAACATAACATTATAACATTTTCATTGTTCAACACTACCGTACCAGCAGTAGCTAACATATTTTCAAGTTATTGGGATATAAATCTAATAGCGTAATTAACTTGAATAATAATGGGATAAGTTTTTTAACTATTTATAGTTAATTAACACAATCCCGGGGCGCTCTGTATAGTTATGTATAATGATATTTATATTATTTATACCTCTAACTGGAACGTACCTTGAGCATATATGCTGTGACCCGAAAGATGGTGAACTATACTTGATCGGTTGAAGTCAGGGGAAACCCTGATGGAAGACCGAAACAGTTCTGACGTGCAAATCGATTGTCAGAATTGAGTATAGGGGCGAAAGACTAATCGAACCATCTAGTAGCTGGTTCCTTCCGAAGTTTCCCTCAGGATAGCTGGTGCATTGAAATATTATATAAAATAATCTTATCTGGTAAAGCGAATAAGTAGAGGCCTTAGGGTCGAAACGATCTTAACCCATTCTCAAACTTTAAATGGGTAATAACCTTAACTTTCTTGATATGAAGTTTAAGGCTATGATATAATGTGCCCAGTGGGCCACTTTTGGTAAGGAGAACTGGCGCTGAGGGATGAACCAAACGTAATGTTACGGTGCCCAAATTAACAACTCATACAGAAACCAGATGGCTTACCGCTGAGTATGTGTGTATGTATGCCTGCGTACGGGTGTGTGTGTGTGTAAGACTGTGTGTGTGTAGCGCGGTGTGTGCGCGTTTTTTTTTTCTCATGGAGTGCCATGAAGGGTGTGAATCTTTCAAAGATACTGGTGGCCCGTACCACCAAGCATGCACGCTTTCCACGTACTAAACACTCACGATTAAGTATTACTTCTCGGGGATGGGATGCCTTAAAAGGCCGTCTTCTTATTCATCCAGTTCTTAGACAATCCTTCTTTCTACATAAATATCGCTCAGTGCTTCGCGTCGCTCTCTTTCGCACCTACGGAGATCCTTCTGGATGCAAACGATCCTCTGGAGTACCGCATTCCAGTTCGAGCCGGATTCCAACATGTAAGACACCAGCTCTTCCACTGATGGTAGGGGTGTTGCTCCTGCTAGATATCTCGGGCAGTGGTACAGGACATGCTCAGGATCTTCCGCGCAGCCCAGACAGACCGGATATTGTGGCGTCTCCTCGTGCCTGTACTTAAACAAGTATTTCCTATACCCTCCGTGGCCGGTAAGGAACTGCGTCAGATGGAAGTTAGTAGATCCACCTCGTCGTTCTATCCACTCCTGGATTCTTGGGATGAGCCTATGCGTCCATCTACCTTTGGTTGAAAATGGCCAGGGAAGCCTGTCTCTCCGACATCGTAACAGATTCAGGCGGTGCGATGCCTCCCACAGACTTCCGCCAGGCGTGAATTTCCGTCATCTCGCGGGCAAGTAGGTCCACAGGCATCATGTTCGCTAGCACAAGTGCAGCGTCATCCAAAACCGTACGGAATCCCGAGATCACTCTTAGTGCGCTTAGCCGGTACGGCGCTGCCAGCTTCCTCCGAAGGCTCATATTTCCGTCCAGGGCTGCCGCCCAAATCGGTGCAGCATACAAAGCAACTGACGCCACTACTTTTCCAAGAAGTAGTCACCTTCCACCCTTGGGTCCTCCTAGGTTTGGCAGCATCCGAGAGAGAGCTGCCTGTAATTTTGCTGCCTTCATACCGACATACTCGATGTGAGGCCGGTAACCCAGCCTGTTATCCAGTATAGCTCCTAGGTACTTGATGTATGGCTTGGATTTGATGGTAACATTACCAACCTCCACCACCATAAATTCAGTCTTTTTCCTGCTCGTTATCAGAACTGCCTCTGTCTTGTGCTCTGCTAGTTCCAAGCTTGCAGTCCGCATCCATGATGCTATTATCTTAAAAGCTTCATTAGCTGCTTCTTCTACTTCTCGTATGTGTATTGCCACAACTACGAGGGCTAGGTCATCTGCGAATCCAATATGCTTACATCCCTATGGCAGGCGCAGTCTGAGTACTTCGTCGTACATCACGTTCCACAGGAGGGGTCCCAGTACTGAGCCCTGTGGAACACCTGCAGTGACGTTAAATCGCTTAATTCCATCCTCTGTGTCGTATTCCAAAGTCCTGTCTGAAAGATAACTCGTTAGAATTCTCATTAGATAGGGTGGTATTCCAAGTATTCTAAGGGCATTTAGGATGCGCGTTCAGCTCGCCGAGTTGAACGCGTTCCGAGTATCCAGCGTAACTACTGCGCAATATTCCTTGTCGCCCCATCTCCATCGTGTCCCTTCTATCGCTTTTGTTGCGATGTCGACCACTGCCTTGATCGCGTCCACCGTTGACCGTGCCTTGCGGAATCCGAATTGGGACTCCGAAAGTGCATGTCTGGCGTCCAGTATCGTTAGCAGTCTTGCGTAGATAATTTTCTCCAGAATCTTTCCCGCCATGTCAAGCAGACAAATCGGTCTAAAGCCCGAGGGTTCTTCGACTGGTTTGTCTCCTTTTGGCAGCAGGATGAGTCGCTGGACTTTCCATACTCTTGGGAATACTCCCTCCTGTAAGCAGTGAGTGTAGGTGTCCGCAAATTCCTGGGACTTCGCGGCGATTGCAAGCTTTAGCACTTTGTTTGGTATACCATCGGGCCCTGGAGTCTTTTAGTCACCAATCTGTATAACTGCCGCAGTCACCTCGTCGGTCGTCACTGGACTTATGTGCTCCGGGTCAAGTGTGGGGCTTTCCGTTTGCACCCGAGGGTGCTGTGGAAACAAGGCCACTACGATTTTCCGTAGCTCCACAGGGCATGTGGTCCTTGGCGTGGTTTGGCTTTTAACTTTCTTGGTTACCACCTTATAGGCCGTTCCCCAGGGGTTGATGTCGGCCTCTTCACATATCTGGCGAAAGCAGTTGGCTTTACTGCGTTTGATGCTATGCTTCAAATCCCGCTAAGCCCTCCGGAAGTCCTCGGCTCTGCGGTCAAAGTCCGGTCAAAGATGGCCTTTCTGAAGATTGGCGACGTGTGGGAAGCTTGGTGCATCCGTATCACGGCCTTCGCCCTATTGTCGTGTAGCTGTATAGCTACAAGCTCGTATAGGGCCCTGATGCTCTCGATCGAGTCACGCATGGGCTGGTGAATCGACCGTCTCTTACCGTCTTCCATCATCTCGACCAGCTTCGAGATTTCTTCTCCAAGGTCGCTGAGCGCTGTTCTGTTGTGTTGCTCCAACGGCTCCCTCACGCCCTGGTGTAACTCTTGAACGGCTGGCGTCGAAATTTTGGTCGGCGACCTTATTACCTTACTGCTTCTAGCAAATCCAGCACAGGGGTTCTGTGAAAGAATTCTAAAAGCCTCTCTCTCTCCTTCAATTTGGGGGGTTGTTTGTGTATTCATGCTTTTGCGTCTCAACTCCTGGGCTGTTGTCTCAGGTCGTTGTACTATCGCGTTGTAATCCCGTGGTTATCTTTGCAAGCAGTGAGGCCACGCTAGGGTTGACACCCGCCTTCATGGGGTCAGGCATACAGAGCCAGATCCGCGCTTATCAGGAACTTAATGACTACGAGCCCGAGATCGTATCCTGGAGACTTGCTATGTTTTAACGGGATGGAGGCAGTAGCACCATTAGCCTATCAGCTAGATTTCGGCTAGATATCACTGCGCTTACGCAGGTGATAGAATACTGCTAACCGTCAACCCTGGTTTAGTCTATTCCAGAAGGGGTTCCAGAAGTCCTACCTAAGGCATAACTGGACTCTGCCGTAGAGCAATTTAGTCGCCTCTTACGACAAGCTATGGCATGCTGAGGTGGGTATTCTGTGAAACCGCCCACCACACGGTGTCGGTGTGTGCGTGTGTATGTGCCTGTGTGTATGCGTAAGCCTGGGTGCGTGCCTGTGTGTGTAAGCCTGGGTGTGCGTGCTGGGGTGTAGACGTAAGCCTGGATGTGTGTTCTGGGGTATAGAGGTAAGCCTGGGTATGTGTAGATGCCGGTGCGTGCGTGTCTGTGCGTAAGTAATATGCCTGGGTGTATGCGTAAGCCTGGGTGTGTGTGCCTGTGTGTCGATGCCGGGTGTGTGTGGAGTGTTGTGCGTGTGTAAATGCCTCGGTGTATGCATAAGCCTGGGTGTGTGCCTGTAAGTCGATGCCGGGTGTGTGTTGAGTGTTGTGCGTGTGTAATATGCCTGGGTGTATGCGTAAGGGTGTGTGCCTGTGTGTGTGTGTAAGCCTGGGTGCGTAATCCTGGGTTTTTTTTTTTTCCTTTATGCTAATCTTATATATACAGTGGCTTATTATTAGGTAATAAATGTGAAACATAACATTGGCGGTACGGCCGTTAGGTAATGCGACACCAATGCCTATGTTCCACCTAATCCTCTTGCTTTCTTCTCCATCGTCTCGCAGGTATCATACCTTAGGATTCCATCCTTAAAGTAGCTCCTTGTTATCCTTAGTAGGTACTCCGGCAAATGTTTTTTTTTTTTTTTTTTTTTTTTTTTTTTCTGATTTTTATTAAGGCATACGGAGAATCGAGTAACCTCTTGTGACCTTATTTTCTATTAATTCAGCCCAATTTGGGCGCGCCGGCTAACTTAGTTAGCTGTCACAACATAGCGCTAAACACTAAATAACAACAACAAATAACAATAATAACAATAACAAATATAACAAATACTGCAATGGTGTGTCAGCTTCTGCTGACCCTCAGCAGTGGAGATCGAAGAATGAGATCCCTCGGTGTATGCGTTTCTAATGGAAGTCACATGCTTAGAAAACGTTAGCCTGCGATCCAGAGTGACTCCAAGGTACTTTGCTGCGGTAAGCTGTGGTACAGGGGCCCCCTCAATAAACACGGCCGGTGGTGTTCTCCTTTTAAGGGTGAAACAAACGTTGTTCGACTTGTCACTATTGATGCCGATGTTCCAGCGTCTTGCCCATTCCGCAAACTTAGTGGCATAGTCCTGGATGCCGTCGGCTGCATCGTGTTCACATCGAGACCTGTAGGTGACGCACACGTCATCGGCAAATGTGGCTAGCATTGATGTCCCGTACAGGCTTCTATCTGGCTGCGGCATGTCGTGGCTATACAAGCAGTAAAGCAGGGGACCAAGGACACTATCCTGTGGTACTCCAGCTGCTACATCGTGCTCAGTAGAGAGTGCCGAGTGAAATCTGACCACAAATCGTCTTCCCTCAAGATACGACTTAAGTAGACCGAAATATGGCGCAGGCAGCGTATGTTTGATTATTACTAAAATTCCGGTATGCCACACCCGATCAAACGCTTCTCGAATGTCCAAAAGAAGGGCATTGCAATATTCCTTTTTATCGAAGGCAGTCAGCATTTGCTCGACAACCCGATGTAACTGCTCGACAGTGAAGTGGCCGGCACGGAATCCAAACTGGTGCTCAGGAAAGATCCCTCGAGCTTCCATTAACTTGACCATCCGGGCGGCAATCAATCTCTCAAACACCTTGGAAATCGAAGGGAGAAGGCTGATAGGCCGATAGGAAGAAGGTTCCCTCTCAGGCTTGCCAGGTTTGTGGATCATTGAGATAATCCCGAGCTTCCACTGCGGAGGGAAGTACTGTAACCTCACAATAGCGTTAAAAACCAACGCTATGAAGCGAATAGCACAACTGGGCAGTGCCTTTAACGTGGCATTGCAGATGGTGTCATGGCCTGGTGCCCTATTGATGTTCTGGAGTGCAATGACATCGGCTACCTCGCTGGGGTCAAATTCTTTGATGGGCAGGTCTATTTGGAGGGCCTGAGTAAGCTGGTCCTGCGTCTCTTCATCCTGCTGCAGACTGACAAGATGAAATGGCTGAAAGCGCTCTGCGAGGTGCGCGGCAAACAGCTCCGCTTGCCCCAAGTCTGTCCGACACCATGTCCCGTTTCTGTCCATTAGTGGCGCTTTTCTTGCGCATCGCATTTTAATGGCGCGTGTGGCCTTCCAGAGCGAGTGCGTCGCTTTGCGGCAAATGTTTAGCGCCTCAAGAGCCTCCAGGATGCAGCCCCATTTAGCCGTATTGAAGGCATTTTTGACGTCCAACATTGTCACTAGGCAGTACTTCTTGGAGCCGCCTTTCCATCTTCATCCAGCTATAGCTCCCGAAGCTATCTCGACTACCTTGCCGATAGCGTCCAGCGTAGACCGCGCTTTGCGAAAGCCATACTGCTGCGGTGAAACTCCACCAGCAGCAGCAATGGCTCTATTGAGCCGGATGCAAATCAAATGCTCCAGTAGCTTGCCCGCAGTATCGATCAGGCATATCGGACGATATGCAGCTGGATCTTCGAGCTTTTTGCCAGGCTTCGGTAGGAGGACCAGGCGCTGAGTTTTCTAGCGGTTTGGAAACTTTCCGCTTCTAAGGCAGCTGTTGTACATGCTCGAGAAGACATCTGGGTGGAGCGCAATTGCTAGCTTGAGCGCTCGGTTGGGAATCCCATCTGGGCCAGGTGACTTGATAGGCTTCAACCTCGTTGCAGCGTGTCGTATCTCTTCTAGCATGATGGGCGCAATTTGAGAATGCATGCTTGGCGCAGGCGAGGGCTCGCCGATATCCTCATCCACACTGGGAGATAGGTGCTTACTATCTCCTTCATTGATCTTGGTCCATGGGGTAACAGCGTGGAGAGGCATTGAAGCGTTTTACTACCAGCTTGTAGGCATTGCCCAACGGGTCGTTTTCCGCTATGTCGCAGAGGTCCAGGAAGCATCTACGCTTGCTGTCTTTAATAAGCTTCTGGAAGCGTCTCCTACTGGCGAGGAATTCCGCCATGCGTTCATGGAACAGCAGCGATCCACGTGAGCGCTGGTAGCGGCGTCTAGCATAGTTGCACTCGCTTCGAGCCTCAGCGATCTCCTCGTTCCACCAGTATACTGGGGCATGGTGCCTCTGGTACCTTCTGCTTCTAGTCATGCTATCATCGCAGGCACGGCTTAGCATCCGCATCGTTTTGTTCATCACGTCCTCGGTGCTATCAGTATTATCAGGGGTCACAGCAGACTCTAGATGGGCACTGAAAGTCCGCATGTCTAGCGTCTCGACACGATACATAAGCCAGTGGTGAGCTGGAGTATTACCGTGATCCGGGCGTATTCCAACGGTACACCATATGGCAACGTTGTCACTTGCATTGAAGGAGTCGTCGATGCTCCACGTGGACGAACTGAAGAGCGAGCTACTGACAAATGTTATGTCAACGACCGAATCCAGTCCAGCCCTGCTGAACGTGTGCTGCGTTCCATGATTTAGGAGCGCCACATCGAGGAGAGAGAACGCCTCCAGCAACCCTCGTCCTTTGGAATTGGTTGACGAGCTGTCCCACTCCTCTGCCCACGCGTTGAAGTCTCCAGCAATGACAATCGGGTGGCGGCCTCTTGCGTCTGCTACCAGGGAGTCCAGGGTGTTAGCGAACTCTGATAGCTGCGGTCTAGGGGGTAGGTAGACTGCGTAGAACCACATGCCGCCCATCGACGCTCGCACGTAGTTTTCATCCCGATGTAAATTTACCAGTGGAGTCCCGTCAATCCCGCAGGACCATAGAGTCGCTCTTCCAGTTATGTCCGAAGCGCATCTAGGGCTCTCAGAAAGCCGGTATGGCTCGCTTAGCACCGCAAGGTGTGCAGAGCGTTCACGCACTGTTTGCGACAACAGGTCCTGGGCCGCTGAACAATGGTTAAGGTTCAGCTGTATGAACTTCATCTTGAACGACCAAGTACGCTTCCACTGAGTGGACATCTATTACTGCCCGCCTGGAGGCTGAATGAGGCACTGCCCTTTGCAACACAGATGAAGCACTTCGCCACCTCGCTCTTGCAACTCGCTGCCTTGTGGCCTGTAACTCCACACCTGATGCAGCACTGGGATCTATCCACGGGGTTACGGCAGCTGCTTGCGGTATGTCCCATCTCCAGACAGCGGTAGCACCGCGTGCGCGCTTCCTGCTGGCGAATGACGCAACTGGTCCGGCCAATGCGAACTGTGCGCAGGGCAGTAATGCTGCTTGCCAGATTTGCTGGTACTGAAAACTGAGCCACCTGTGTATTACCATATCCAGGTCGAATGCTCTTGAAGATACATACGTCGGCTGGTATGTTTGCCTGCACTGACAGCGCAGTCACTATCTCCTCTTTAGTGGCTAATTCGTCCAGGTCCCGAATGGCGAAGTGAGTCTGCTCGGCAAATGAGCGAACCACTGCACTCTTGCCCAGCACAAGCTCCACTTCGTCCTTGAGCTGCTTTGTACACTCCAGGCCTACTCCATTCAACTCAAGTAGCAGGTCACCTTTTGCTGTGCGACGAGCTTTGGAGACCTTGTCGCTGACTCCGTTGAGTTTTCCGTCGCTTCTGCGCGTAATTACCGACAGAACTTCGCTGTAGGAAAGCTCGCTGGAACTTATTACCAGTGCATCCGATCTGATCTTCTTCACGTAATCCGTGGAACCGACTCCGAAGCCGCTGGACTTGCATTGCCAGTTTTGTTCCTCTTTGAGGGCGTAGCTCGCTGCCCTGGCTCGAGCTCGCGCCGACTTTTGGGAGTCACTGTACTCCTCGCAGCACCGCAACTCTGCTGTTGCACTTTATCGGCTACTCTAGTAGGCAGCTTTGCAATCGGCGACGTCTGTGTGGCCGTATCCGCGCTATCACTGGAAGCTGTCTTGCTACTGCCAGGGCAGACTTTTTAAAGCTTAAGTGCCTTCGCTGCTTGGTCAGCTGGTTTACGTGCCGCTGCCCGAACAGAAGGGCATTAAGGCCGTTCAGGATGGCACCCAGCTGCACAAAGGCATCTTCCTCCTCTGGCTACTTCCCCTGGGGTGGACTGGCCGCCGCAGGTGCAGGCATGTCACCTGGAGGTACCAGGCTGCGCACCGGGGGTAGCGCACTCCCCTGGGGGGGGAGACCTCGGCAATGCCGAGCGGCGCACAATACCTTCCACTATAACCACTTGTCTCCACTCACTTGTAGATCTACAAGTAGTCCTGCGTTGACCAAAGGTTTCCCTAAGGTTTTTAACCGTTGGAGGTTATACCGCCCCGACTCGTTCACCAGAGCCTCACTGAGCACCGCCGCAACGGAGGGGGTTGGTAATAGCCGGTACCGTGGCCTTCTGTTTAATCTGCTTGAAGTTTCCTACTGGAGAAGTCGCCAAATGGTACGCCTTGCGCGTATGCAACATAAATTTTGTTTGCACTTGCACCCTCTCCACGAACCACTCACAGCTGAGGCACCTCTTTTCGTGTTGGCGCCACCTATGATTAGCAAGCTAGGGTAGCTTAGCGCTTCTCGCTCAGCTGGCACAGCCAAACACAGCCCTGGTACTCGCGATCAGCTGACACTGTGGTATCCGAAGTTGGGGTGTGCAATACGTGTAATGTTTACGTGTAGTACTTCCACTCACACCAGTTGGAGTGCCCTAGATTGCGCGCGGCTTAAGGGAGACTCCACAACAACCTGGTAGAGGAACGCGATTGGCAAAGACGATGAGAACAACAGGTGAGTTGCCCAGCCTATTGACGCGCTTATAAATTTGGAAAATTGGTTTTCACTTTAGGTTTAGCACTGCGAAAACACTACAAGGACGGAGCGACAGGAAAAACTCGACCGTACTTTTTCACGTGACACATTTGTCTATCTGCGTAATCCTGGGTGTGTGTGCCTGTGTGTCGATGCCGGTGTGTGGATTGTTGTGCGTATGCCTTTGTGTATGCCTGGGTGTCGATGCCGGGTGTTTGGGTATGTTTGTGCCTACTGCTGCTGACGTTGCTTACGGGCGCTACCCCTGATCGTGGTCGTTGCTGTTATTGCTGCTGCGTTGGCGGCTGTACCTGTGGTTGTCGCTGATGTCGTTGTTGTTATTGCCGTTGCACTTCAATTCTCGCGTACCGATTCCTTAGCCCCGCTCCGAAAAACTGCGATCTGCCCCGGATTTGCCCACTTGTCAGACTAATTAAGCAAATTCGCCAAATTGCCTCGCCAGTCTTCTTCTTCCGAATTCTGGGTCTCTGCACGTTTTTCGGCTAAGCGTACGCAAAAATGCCAACTGGTTCCGAGATACGTTTTGCTCTGCTCTGCGTTGCGCTCATGCATGGTATATGCAGCTACAAGGAATCTCGGTCGAACAAACAATAACGCCCCAAACAAAACATAAATGTGCGATAGTTTTCACTACCTCACAACATTGAAGATATTGTACTTTCTATTGGTGGTCAAAACTTGACTTATTATGGACTTACACTACCAATTAGATCCGAGGAAATTGTTCCAAATATTGAATATCATAGAGAAACAGGTTATGAAAATTGCGATAATTTTGTTGTTAATAATGAGCTACTCCTTACTGCTGAGCAAAAACAAGTATACGAAAAGATACTACATAGCGTTGAAGCAGAAAAGGGAGAAATCTATTTTTAAGATGCACCTGGTGGAACAGGTAAAACGTATCCATTAAATTTATTATTGGCAAAGGTACGGCAAAGCAAAAAAATAGCATTGGTCGTTGCTTCTTCCGGTATCGCAGCCACTTTACTAAAGAGTGGTCGCACAGCGCATTCTACTCTAAAGATTCAATTTAATTTGTTTCATTTAGAAGCACCACATTGCTCAATTTTAAAACAATCTTATATTGCTGCTGTGCTCAAAGATTGCAATCTCATTGTTTGTTATGAGTGTATGAGTGACATTCGAAATAGTTAATATCTAATGGGTGGCATAACTGCTCTCTTAGCTGGTGATTTTCGACTGCAGATGAAATAAATGCGTGCTTAAAGTCTTCAATTTTGTGGCCCAAAATACAGAAAATTAACGAAGAATATGCGAGTGCACATAAATGGTGATAGCATAGCTGGTGAATTGGCAGAAATGATTCTTCAAATAGGAAATTAATTATTTCTAACCCGTGATGGCAAAATAGCGTTGCCATCCACTTTGTGTCATGTTGTGAAAAGTATTGAAGAGCTAACTCTAAACATATTTCCGGATATTACAAATATCTCTCAAAAATTACTCGAATGGTTTTCAGAGCGTGCTATTTTGACTGAGAGAAATGACAATGTATTGGAAACAAACGAGTTTTTAATAAAATCATTTCAAAGTAAAGAAATGACATATAACTCTATTGATTCTTTGACTGAAATCGAAGATGCAATTCATTACTCCGTCGAGTTTCTTAATTCATTAAATCCAGCTGGCCTGCCTCATAATAAATTAACTTTAAAGATTGGTTCACCTATAATGTTGATTCACAACTTGATGCCGCCAAAACTGTGCAATGGTACGAGATTGCAAGTTAAAGTCCTTCATAAGAATGTTGTCGAATAAATTATCTTAACTGGCAATGGTATAGGGGAAAAGGGTTTTTATACCGAGAATTCCATTAATACCTTCTGATTCTGAATTGCCATTTCAATTTAAAAGATTGCAATTTCCCTAAAAGAGTTTGCTTTGCCATAACATTCAATAAATCACAGGCACAAACTCTGAAATTAGCTGGACTTGGCTTAAGACACGATTGTTTTTGCAGCCTGCTCAAGAGTCAGTTCACCAAAAAAGATTATTTGTATTAGCACCTGACGGAAAAACAACCAATGTCGTTCATAAAGAAGCTCTTAAAAGTTGTTATTAATTGCAAAATAAATTCAATAAGTGGATAAGGCCTGCTGGGGAAACCACAGTAAAAAATTAAGCGCCTGATTCTCTACCTCAATGGTGGCGTGGAAAAGAGAATATTAAATCTTACTTTCTAACTTCTAGCTGAAACCAAAAGAGCTAAAAGGCTGAAATTTTCACACAATTTTTCATGCAGCTAGTTAGCAAGCACTAAGAAGGGAATTTTATTTGGACAATTCCTTCTAGTACCTCCCATACGGTTTGGAGCACTTTTTACCCATTTTAAAAACAAATTACAGTTACAACAAGTACCCATTCCACTACTGTCGCCTGATTGTCGCACAAGCTGAGGGTTTGACGGGAATGAGCACAAGCACAAGCAAAGTCATAAGATTATGTTCGACACTTGCAAATAAAAAACGGATTTCCGCTTCTTAATGAATAAGTGCATACACAATTAAGTTAACAATGCGCTTGAAAATAGTTTTCATAATTTATGTACATGTATCACTTCGCACAGTGCACATTATTTTTTTTTTTTTCAAATTTGTGTGCCTTTGACAATTGATTTACGACCCAAATAGCGTTTGTAGATTCACGTAATTGCTGCTTATATAACTTAGACAAAACGTAACACTAATATATTACTGATATATAATTTCGAATAAGAAAGGGCGTTCACATAAGCGCGCGTGTTGCTCTTATGATAATCAGATAATTTGAAATATCGCTCTGATCATGCTCCTTTGTTGTTGCTCATTTACGTTCAGTTTTTATTTTATTTTCAAACATAAATCTTAATAGAGTACGCAGCGGCGGCTAATTATAGTAAATATTAATTAATTAATACTTCTTATAGTATAAAGTTGGTGTTTCAAAAATTTTGCTTAAAACCGCTGCGAGGAGATATGACGTTTTGAAACGACATATCTCCGCCGTTTCACAAACGACATATCTCCGTCCTGAAAGAAATTCACACCACTATCCAGAGTTGTCTCACAGCTTTGGAACATTCCGATGTGTCGGCAGACAACTGGGACTGCCTTCTTGTATTCTTGTGTTCTTCCAAATTACCAAAGGGCACACTGTCTCTGTGGGAACAGTCCCTTTCAGATAAAGCGGCAATTCCAAAATGGGAGGACTTAAATAGTTTTTTGGGTGAACGCTATTGGACGCTCGAAGCTATCGAGGATGTCAAGCCTAGTTCCAGCGTTCAATCCAATTCAAGGCCGCCCAAGCTTCAAGCGTCTTCGAGGAATCTCCAAACCTTTGAAGCAAAGGTACATTCCAAGGTAAACTCTTGCAATGCATGTTCTAAAGAAAACCACACAATCCGCTTATGTCCGAAGTTCCTTAAAATGTCAGTTACTGAAAGAGCCAACCTCGTGAAACAGCAAAGAACCACCAACTTAAAGACTGCGTGAGTGCTCACAATTGCTTCACGTGCAAGGGCCGCTATAACACGCTTTTGCATAAGGGCAGCCCTCCTTCAGTGACCGCTAATTCAGTTCCTCAAAAGCAAAATAATAATCCAGTTCAAATACTGTCCTCTTCGAACCAACCCTGCGTTCAAAACTATTTTGCAACTGATGCGCGTGGTGTGCTCTTAAGTACCTCATTAATAAATGTTGTCCATTTGGGCACTAAGTTCACGGCGAGAGCGCTCCCGTCATATTCAATTCCTCAAACCTTACTTAAGGATCTACCAGACTTGCAACTGGCAGATCCGTTATTCTTCCAAAGTTCACAAATTGATGTGCTTTTAGGGGCGGCTAACCTTCCGTCCATTCTCCAGTGAGCTTCTCGTCCTAATGTGTGTGGCAGTCTGTTGGGGCAAGAGACGGTCTTTGGCTGGATACTAACCGGCCCGATCTCAAAGACAACACCCAATTCCATCTCGTCCTTCACTACACGCGTTTCTGTTAATTTCGAGTTACGAATAGAGCAGCTTCTCACAACATTTTGGGTGGTGGAGGATTTGCCGGCAAGACCGGTTAAAGAATCTGACTCTTTTTGTGAACAAAACTTTGTCAAAACGACCACAAGAGACGCAAAGGGGAGATATGTGGTGACGCTTCCATTTCGCGACCAAGTTCATTGCAAAGTAGGTCATTCCAGATCCATGGCACTGGCTCAATTCCTGAAGAATGAGAGCCGTCTAAAGAGAGACCTTTCCCTCAAGAAGCAATATGACTCCGTTATTCAAGAATATTTGGATTTAGGCAACATGCGGCAAGTCATCCCGAACGATGCAGTGACCAATGTGCCCCACGATGCAGTTTTCAAACCCGACAGCACCACGACAAAGGTCCGCGTCGTGTTCAACGCTTCCAATCCCTCATCGAACGGTCGCAGTTTGAATGAGATCCTTCATCCGGGGCCCATTTTGCAGTCTGACTTGACCGTACAAATTCTCAAGAGGTGCTTCTTTCGAATTGTCTTCAATGCCGACATAACAAAAATGTATCGGCAAAGAAGTTTTGAGTGACATCCCAAAGGCTCACTTATTGTGCGAAGATTTCTTGGAAATCGAAGACGCAAGCACGGCGAGCAACTTTCATTATTCGGGCGTAAATCTTTATTTATGAATCGTTGCCTACTGATCTTCTTCGCAAATGGCTCGATTTTCTTCTAACGTATCCTGATGTCCGCAGAATTCGAATTCCAAGATGGATCACTTTTCGTGCCCAATCAGCACTTGAATTCCATGATTTTTGCGACGCATCGCAGCGAGCCTATGGCGCTGCCTTGTATGCTCGTGTCGAAAACCATAATGGCGTGTCCGTGTTCCTTGTCGCTGCCAAAACTAGAGTGGCTCCAGTCAAAACCATCTCCGTTACACGATTAGAGCTGTGTGGAGCAGTCTTGTTGTCAGAATTGGCAACAGCACTTCTTCCAAAATTACCTGTCAATAAGTATGATACATACTATTGGACAGACTCAACTATTGTGCTGGCATGGTTGAGCAAACCTCCTTGTAACTGGACCACGTTTGTGGCAAACAGAGTGGCAAAAATCACGCAGTCAGTTGACTTCAAAAAATTGTCTCATGTGTGCTCCGAGCAAAATCCAGCTGACTTGGCAAGTAGAGGCGTCTCACCCAACGAGCTGGTCAATAGCGCCTTGTGGTGGAATGCACCCGAGTGGCTGTCTCAGCCCAAAGATCAGTGGCCAACTCCAGGCGAGATTACTCATGATTCCACGGTCGAGCAACGTGCGATCAAGTGCAACATGACACAGAAACCGTCAGATTTTGATTTCCTTGATCGTTTTTCGAGTTTCCATAGAGCGCTCCGAGTCTTGGCCTACATCCTAAGGTTCACTCAGCGCTGCAGGGGAAAGCGCTTTCCTTTCCGAGTGAGCTTAGCAGCAAGGAACTGTTCGACTCCCAAGACAGATTGATAGTCCTCACGCAGCAATCAGGTTACTCCCAAGAGCACTGCTTTCTTCTCCAAAAGAAGCGGATACCAAGGTCAAGCAGCATCTACAACCTGAATCCGTATCTCGACCAAAAGGGAATCATGAGAGCATGTGGAAGACTAGGTCATTCTGAAGCTTTAACATACGACGAGTGCCATCCGATTCTCCTCCCATATGAAGTTCGATTTTCGCGCCTTCTGGTTCAATTTACTCACCGCATATTGCTTCATGGCGGGAACCAATTAACGATGCGCCTCATCCGGTCCAAATACTGGATTCCAAAGCTCAAGAATCTAATCAAATCCGTGATTAGCTCCTGCAAGGTTTGTGTGATTCACCGTAAGAAACTCCAAACGCAACTTATGGGAGACCTACCCGTTGATAGAGCCACTTTCTCCAGGGCATTCACTCCAAAGCCGCCATCCTGGCGAAATACAGTCAATCCGGCCTATCCTGGCACTTCAATCCTCCAAGTGCACCGCACATGGGGGGCTCTGGGAAACAGGGGTTAAAAGCTTCAAGGACCTGTTCTACAAATCAACGTCGGCCACAAAATATACCTTTGAAGAACTTTCAACTATCCTATCCAAGGTCGAAGCATGACTTAATTCCCATCTCACCCATGTCAGAGGATCCCAGCCATCTCCTAGCGTTTACCCCTGGGCATTTCCTCAAGGGGGGCCCTCTTCTTTCCATATCCGAGCCAGAAATACATGAGACGGATTCGTCTATTATTAACAGATGGCAACGTTTGAAGGCTTTAAACCAGCAATTTTGCAAGCGCTGGAAAGAAAAGTACTTAAAGGAGCTCCACAAGCGCAACAAATGGCAGTCCCCAACCCGGGATCTTCAAATTAACGATATGGTTATCGTAAAGGAAGATAACCTCCCAGCCAAAGAGTAGCGTCTAGGTCGTGTCAAGGCCACCTATCCTGGCTCAGATTATAAGGTTCGAGTGGTGGACGTTCTCACCAGCCAAGGAGTTCTAATGCGACCCGCCGCTAAATTACGCCTATTTCCTATGGACACTTTCGTTCATAGTTCCTAACGGTTTTCCGCGTACTCCTAATATTTGCAATATCCATGGTGCAAACTTGAGTACATGTTTTCTTGTTTTGTTTTCATTATACAGAATGTCACCAAGGAAGGCACAAGCGCTGGAGTCCCGTCGGGTACGCGGAGTACATTCATTCCGCTGCCGTGTTTGCAGTGGGATCCATCCACTGCGAATATGCAAAAAATTTCTGCTGCTGACGGGCGACAAGCAGCTTCGGGCCGTGCTGATAAATAAATATTGCGCAAACTGTTCAGCCCATCAGCATTCCGGAGACACCTGTAGGAGCAAAGACAAATGTCGGAGGTGCAAGGGGGATCACCACACGCTGCTCCACCTCTCCGAAACAACCCGATCAGCAGCATCCACGTCCGGCACCCCATCCACAATCCAGCGTCGATTGGAAGTATCCAGGGAGGAAACCACAACCCCAGCGGAGAGTCCCCAGCCAGCGATGCCAACTTCGTTGGTCTCGCTGCTTGAGTTCAAGTGGATAACGCTCCTGCCAACCGTCTCCCTCTACCTGAATAACGGAAAGACATCGTTCAAGGTGGCTGCGCTCGTGGACCCGTGTAATCCGATAAGCCGCATCGCCACTTCACTGGCAAAAGGCTTCAGTCTTTCCGTCACCAGCGTCGGTGCGGATGAGGCCTGCACAGTGTTCCTCCACAACAAAGCGGCTACCTTCATAAGGGAGGCGGTGTTAAAGGTGGAAGAGGGCACCAATATGAGGACGCCAGCCAAAACGATCGCGGAGAGCGTCCAGGCACGATTCGCCGACATTGTAACTTCTGACGAACACCATATTTGGTTAGATGCTCTCGGGATCGTGTCCGGCATAACTTCAGCGTAATCTCGTCCTAACTCCGAGCATAATTTCCGATCCCCCCTTCCGTCCTACTCTTGCCATCCTTGCAAAGGGGGGGAGTATGTTTATGCCAAATAGCGGAAAATGCGCCAACCGCGCAGTACTGCTGCCGTCGCTAGAAACTCACCACAAGCCGAGCCTTCTAGCCGACGGCAGCCTTTAACAGAAGCTTCAGCTACTGGAAGCTGAGGCGGTAGTAGACAGTCATAAGTTACAAGTGTCAAATAGAGGTCACGCGTAGAAAAGTTAAAAAGTCAATAAATTTCCGATACAATAGTAACCTCAAAGTGTTTTATTCATAACCGAAGATCAACCATACCACGACGCTACAAAATCCTACGTGCAAAGCCCCCCTACTTGTTCACTAACCTTTTTAATGGTGAAATCGACTCATCAGTTCTTTTGAGTCGAATTAAATTTAATGTCCCAATTAGATCTTCACGTAACTTTTTCCCCTTAGCCTTGATCGTTGCTTCAGCAACTATTTAATTCATGAACCATTTCATGTTATATGTTCTGACTATAACAAACTTTATTCTCTTGTCTCCTTGGAGGTCTCAACTTCAGTACTAAAAAGATCGATCCTTTTTGCTTTATCTAATCGTAACCACCAATTACTAATCTATCGCTGGTATTATTGGGTTTTTCTGGGTTTTTCCCAATCCTCGCAACAAATGTTGGGCTGATCAATTTTTATTGAATTTCCCAGAGCTTTAACGTTAACTTTAAAATATATTTTCAGATATATATATTATTATATATTTTACTGAAATTAATTATTTAACTATTTTAATTTAATTTACATTTTGAACAATTGAGATTGAGTAAGTTAAAACGACACCAGGCTGACAATGCACCTAAATCCGACTGTAGTAAATTAATTAGGGAAGCATCATTATAGGTGAAACATAGCTTCACATCATCAGCAAACATGTATACAAAAGAGTTAGTAATAACTGCTGGAAGATCGTTAATAAACAAATAAATAGCAAAGGTCCAAGGAGACTACCCTGGGGTACACCAGAGGTAACAAAAATGGGTTTAGATACAGACGATTTAAAAACTAATTTTTGTGTTCGACCACACAAGTACTCCGAAAGCCACAATACGAGTTTCTACGCCAATTTTGTCAAAGACTTTAGGAATGGCAGACAACTTGGATATGCCCCTATAATTTTTAACGTTAGACTTAGAAGAATTTTTATGGAGTGGAATGATAAAAGGTTCCTTCCATATAGCAGGAAACACTGTTGAGTCAACAGACAAGTTTAATAATTTATGTAAGGGTTTGCAAAGTGACTCACAGTACCTAAGAATACAGCCTGGCCTTCCATCCGGACCAGGCAGATAGCCTGGTTTGATAGAGTTAAGGTCACTAAGAAGCGAACACTCAGTTATAACTGGAATATATGTGCAATTTGACGATTGAACTTGAATAGGATAGGAGTAACTGCAACTATGTAAATTCGTTGAATATACTGATTGAAAATACTTAGCAAATAGAACTTGCTTTTGTGTTATCAAGGTATACTGAGGACGGCAAGCAAGAGGACTTGCGTTTTGAGTTAACAAAATTATAAAACTGTTTAGGATCACGTGAAAAATTTAGTCTACAATAAATTAAGATAATTATTATAACAAGATGTGTTAACAGAAAGAAGACTAAATTTTGCTATTAAAGAAGAAGATAAATCTAAAGTGGTTCCCGATTTTTTAAATTTTTATAAGATTTTGTCTTCCCGTTTTTCAATTTCGATAGTTCCCTCGTAAACCAAGGTGGCTTATTAACACTTGAAGAATAAGTGAGGGAAACACAAATATCCAAAAGCGAATTCAAAGTCCAATAAAATATGGCAATGGCAGTTTCTGTATCACTACAAGAATAAAGACGAGACCAATTAGTAAGTTGAAGAAGATAATTTAATTTAGTAAAGTTAGTTTTACGAAATCAACGGGTTTTGTTTTTAAGTATTTTTAGATACTGAAATATGGTTAAGAATTTCGATGGATAGTTCTATGGTTGGATGGTAGGTATCTTCCGGAAACACTAGAGGGGGTATTCTACTAGCATTACTGCAACCTGAACCTTAAACAAATATCAAGTCCAACATTCTACCACTACAGCTATGCACCCTGTTAACTTGCGATAGGCCTAACTCCAGTAGGCCATCGATAAAATCATCAGAAGTGACTGGTAACACCGCCGAAGATGTGTCATTCACAGACCATACAACATGTGGCAGATTGAAATCACCAACCACTATCAGGTTATCCATATCTGTCAAAAATGACGAAACAAGTTGCAGGGCACTCAGATGGGACGAGTAAATTTTAGTATCTGAATGAGGAGGAATATAAGAACAAGTAACATAAAGTGAACGGCCGTTTAGTAATATTTTAACACATAAAAACTCTATGTCCGGAAGATGCTGAGAAAGAATCTGTTCAGAAGAAAAACAAGCGTCAACAGCAATGAGAACACCAACCCCTTGCATGTGGTCCGATCGCATCTGTACAAGCTATATTTTGAAGGGAAAACGGAATAATCAGAAATATCGGGTTTTAACCAGGTTTCTATTAGAGCAACTATTTGAGAATCAAAAGATAAGCTGTTAATATATAATTTAGCCAGTTTAGTGTTAAGGCCTCTAACATTTTGATAGGCTAAGCTAATTACTTCTGCTAGTTTTTCGCCGCCGAGGTGGAGGCATCTGGGTGGCTAACAGGCGATGCACTACTAATCCTAATGCCCTTATTATTATTACTTCGCCTATTCTGATACTCCTTTACAACAAGCTGCTGCGGCCAGAATTTTTCTGAACAAATTGTCGAAAAGAGTTTAGGCGGCACGCTCAACTTGAAAGATGATATGCTACGGTCGTGTTTAAATTTAAACTTCTCAACAATGATAAGAGGAGATTCAATTTTACTTTTAACATAAGCTGAAACATCATCCGATGAAGTATCGGATGCCAACCTGGACACAAATATAAATTTATTAAACGGCACAGCAACAAGAGGCTTAGTTGTACCTGCATTGGGATCAATAGGCGCACAGGCAGTTGAACCGATTTAATGCACAGGATCAGAAGAAAGGTTATTAGTAATGGCATCATAAAATATGTAAATAAATTTACTTAGGAAATCGATATGCTACAGAAAAACAAGGTAGAGTGCAAGTATGTAGGTATTAACGTGTCAAAGCAATGAGCACGATACAACGGTTAAAATCAAAATAGCGGTTCAGTGAAAGAGCGTGAGCGCAAATGCAGATAAATACAACCGCCAGATAAGAGCGGAAAAAGCGTAAGAGGTGCTGGGGAGCGAGATCAAGCAAATAGACAAGATGTTTGTTGTTAGTAGAAGAAGAATATATGAAACACAAAGTATGAATATAAAACCGCCAATTTATGAGTGTACGTGTGCTCGTTTGTTTTCTTTTTAAGCACAGCAGCGTCAATTCGACTGCAAGTTTAATTAAAATGAATATTTAACAAGGAAATTCAATAATGCAAGCGCAACTACACACAACGTACACTTGCGATCACTGTTAGAGACGTTTACCAAAATAAACCTAATAAAACACCGTACACAAACACAAGAAATTAATAATTAATTATATATATTATTATATTATATATATAATTAATTAATATTGAGAGCACTCAAAAACACATCCGTCACCAACGAAAGACAATGTTAAGCTGATACTTCATTTCGGTGACACAGAACTTACTTTTGCTCAGATTAAGCGTTAGATTGGCATTACGAAATTGCTCTGCCAACCGCATTAAAATCATTACATGTGAGTCAAATTCTTCCGACACTACACATAAGTCATCAAGGTAACCAAAACAGCAATGTTTCAACTCAGGCGGAATAACTTCATCCATGAGCCTGCACATTGTTTGTGGGGCATTGCACAGACCAAAGGGCATCACCTTAAATTGATATAAGGGACGTGCTGGTATTGTGAATGCGGTCACGATTTTTGATGCCTCTGACAATGCTATTTGCCAATATGCATCTTTCAGGTCCAGCATCCAAACATAACCGAACCTTGCCAGGTTTCACAACAAGCATCATCATCACAACAAGCCTCATCCATAGACTACTGGACTTTTCAATCACTCCTTGTTAAATCATTCTATCTATTTCTGTGTACATCACCTTAAATCAGACAGCTTCCACTTGTACGACCAACTCCATGTTATACTATGCCGATCAATGAATAAAGAGGTCCGATTCTTTGGCACTGCATTGATTACTTCCCACTGGCTCGTGTTGTGCTACAAACCGATGAGCGGTAATATCTCCCTTATTGAGTCCAGACATAAAACTCAGGCTTGGTGCAAGGAAAACGAGCCTGATGCTGTCAAATTGTATTATAGTAACAATGAAGTGGGTTTGTACAACCGAAGCGCAATTCTAAATGCGTACAACTGTCTCACACATAACAACTTGTCTTTCGTTGGTGACGGTCGTGCTTTTGCGTGCTCTTGATTTTTATTGTTTTTTTGTGTTTGTGAACGGTGTTTTTCCTCTGTTTAATCTAGTAAATAGTTTTAGCAGTGAAAGCAAATATATGTGTATTTATGTAGGAATCGAATATTTGCGAAAGACGCGTAGTGGTAATCGATATTAGTATCGATAAAGAATGCTAGTACACAGTCGAGGTTGGAGTGGGAAGCAGTCGCTATTCTTGTCAGCTATGCATCGGACGTAATTTAAGAACTCTCGTAAAATTATTAGTTGTACTATTAGAGCTATATAATAATAAATAAAAAATCGTAATCAAACGAGAAAACTAAAAACCACAATTGGGGGCTCAACCGGGATAAAGCCTAAGATAAAAGCAATTATAATTTGTTCGGCGAAAAGTGATCGGTGCATTTGGTACGTGCGAAAGACAGCAGCAGCTTAGGCTGGAATTGATAACTGTACGTATTGTGCGATAAAGTGGCGCAGGAGAAAAGAAAGAAAGAAAGAAATTGGAAAAGCGACGGGAAGACTGGAAACTGCATACGTTTGTTCGGTGTGCTAACGAAACAGAGAGCGAAGCGAAAACCAACGGAAAGCAGTTTAAAGTGGAAATTAAAAGGCGAAGTTACGTGGTGGAATTGCAGCAGGTACGTACGTGGTGAAATTGCAAGAGTACGTAACGTGGTGAGATTGCAGCGTGTACGTACGTGGTTAAATTGAAAGAAAACGTAAAGTGGTGAGATTTCAGCTTGTACGTAGGTGGTGAAATTGCAAGAGAACGAATCGTGGTGAGATTGCAGCGTAAAAGTCCGTGGTGGAAATCTGATGCTGTGGTCATCAATAAAAAAGGTCGTCGCGTGGTGAAATTGCAGCGCCAACCTTTTTTGGTAAATGTGAGGGCAGTCCCAGGCCCCGACACAGCAGGATAAAGTTTTTTGCAAAGCTACAGATCGGTAACGCAGGCCTGAAGGCCGGTGCGTTGGACGGAAAAGTGTTTTGCAAAGCTACAGATCGGTAACGCAGGCGAGAAGGCCAGTGCGTTGGACGGAAAAGAGTTTTGCAAAGCT
Organism: Scaptomyza flava; assembly: GCA_030179655.1. Classification (NCBI taxonomy): domain Eukaryota; kingdom Metazoa; phylum Arthropoda; class Insecta; order Diptera; family Drosophilidae; genus Scaptomyza; species Scaptomyza flava. Next base: position 85,221 of record JARNME010000128.1, read on the forward strand.
ACAGATCGGTAACGCAGGCGAGAAGGCCGGTGCGTTGGACGGAAAAGTGTTTTGCAAAGCTACAGATCGGTAACGCAGGCGAGAAGGCCGGTGCGTTGGACGGAAAAGTGTTTTGCAAAGCTACAGATCGGTAACGCCGGCGAGAAGGCCGGTGCGTTGGACGGAAAAGTGTTTTGCAAAGCTACAGATCGGTAATGCAGGCGAGAAGGCCGGTGCGCTGGACGGAAAAGAGTTTTGCAAAGCTACAGATCGGTAACGCAGGCGAGAAGGCCGGTGCGTTGGATGAAAAAGGGGTTTGCAAAGCTACAGATCGGTAATGCAGGCGAGAAGGCCGGTGCGTTGGAAACCACAGTTATCTGCACAACGTGAGAAGGCGTCACACAGGAGGTAATTGGAAAACGCGACGAAAGCAAATTGTGGCAAGGGGACGTCAGGAGCAACATTCGCAGGCAGGTAAATTGATCCGATTGTTGGCTGTACTGCGTCAAGCTTGGGCGCTGAAAAGGCTTGGAAATCGGCGGCGTTTATTACCATCGAGTTGTTAACAGAGACGAGCGTTAACAGAGCAGCTGTACAAAGCTAACAGCGTGCTATACCATCGAAGGAATATCAGCGACGAACGTTAACATAGCCTTACAGAGTTAACAGAGTGTTGTATCAATCGCAGTCAGCATTATTGCGAATATCAACTGAAAAGTTTTAATAATTTTATAATCATAAGTAAACTGTAAACGGTCAAGATGCAAGTTTATGAGATTATGGTAATGCGTGTCTTAGATTTGCGACAGAAATTAGCGCAGCTCAATTTTCAAACAAGCGGGGTTAAACGCGATTTGCAAAACAGATTACTAGTTCATTTTGGCCACCAGGAAGACGACGAAGATGAAGATGACGAATCAGTTGTTACAGCAGAAGATAGTCCAGTACCTAACCAAGCTTTACCGAACGTAGTATCGACAATGGCAAACAAGCCATGGTTCACCTTGAAAGACGTGGAGGGCAGTGTGTCACAATTTAATGGTTCTGATAATGCTGATATAACTAATTGGGTAGAAGAGTTGGAAGAATGTGCAGTAACCGTGCAGTGGAATAAGCTACAACTTTTTATATATGCTAAACAGTTATTAGTGGGTGCTGCGAAGTCGTTTGTGCGAAGCCTACGCGACGTACGAAACTGGGAATCGTTGAAGTCCGCTCTACTGGAAGAATTTACAGTTAAATTGTCTTCAGCAGAGATTCATCGAAAGTTGCAGAAACGTCAGCAAAAGAAAGGGGAATCCCTGCTAGAGTTTTTGTACGCGTTATTGGAAATAGCTAAACCAATTAAATTAGATGATGCTAGCATTATAGAATATTTGTTGCAGCTGTTCCAGACACAAAGGCAAATAAAGCAATGTTGTATCAGGCTAAGAATATTAGGAACTTGAAATCACAGATCGAGATATATGCAAAATCTCGTAGTGGCCCTGAGCAACATAAGAAAAATTTGTCAGAGTTAGTGAATGTTGGTAACGCAGGTAGAGAGGCGAAAATGGGAAAATCTAGAATGTGTTTTAAATGCGGTGATGAGTCTCATTTAAGAAAGGATTGTACCAAAAAAGATTTCAAATGTTACAAATGTGGAAAGCCAGGCGATCGTGCTGCAGAGTGCAAAGAGAAGGTTGAACTAAAAAAGGGGGGTGAACCGAACGCAAATGTGGTGCAGTTTGATGAAGTGATCCAAAAGCCAACCAGTTCCTTCACTGCTTCAGGGCTTGAATTAAAAGATGTTGCGTATGCAGGCATTCAATTCAAAGGTCTTATAGACACAGGCGCGGACATATGTTTACTGCGAAGAAGCATATTTTTCAAGTTTGGGCAGTTGACGTTGAATGGTCCTGGGAAATGTTTGACGGGGATTGGAGAAAGTCAAACATTAACATTTGGTGTTTTGCTTATACCAGTCCAGATTGACAATATAGAAATAGGAGTTGAATTTCACGTAATTACAGATAGAGATATTGGTTTTGATGCTATTTTAGGAAGGACAATTCTCGAGCATGTTGATATGCAAATAACTTCAGGAAGAACGCAATTTAAAAAACGTCCAAAAGATATGATAGAAACTAATAAAAGTTTGCAGTCGTCATGCGCGGATTTGTTAGCTGAGTTTAAAGACATGTGCATGTTAGTTTCGGAAAAGGTTGATACTGAAAAAGAGGTTAAGTTGTCTCATCTTAATGATATTCATAGTACTGAGGTGAAAAATATGATACGGAATTATGTGCCACAGAGAAACGTTAACGCACCAGTGAAAATGAAAATAACATTGACCGATGAAATTCCAGTTTAACAACATCCGTGGCGCCTAGCTTTTTGCGAGCAGCAAATCGTCGATAATCAAAAAGATGAATGGTTAGAAGAAAGCATAATACGGCCAAGTTTTTCAGAATATGCATCACCGGTAGTGTTGGTAGCACAAAAGAATGGAAAGAAACGCCTATGTTGCGATTACAGGAAGTTGAACGAAAAAAGTAGTGCGAGATAATTTCCCAATGGCTCAGATGGAGACAGTGATAGAAAAACTTCAAGGCGCAGATTCTCAAAAATGCACATCCTTCGTAACTCAGAGAGGGCAATATGAGTTCTTGTTTGTACCATTCGGTATATCAAACTCACCAGCAGTATTCACACGGTTTATAATGGCAGTACTACGCGATTTGATAAAAATAATGATGCTGTTGTGTACATGGACGATTTAATAATTCCAAGCAGTGATATAGAAGAAGGTGTGGCAAAGCTAGGTAGAGTCTTAAAGGTAGCAGCGCAGAATGGGCTACGAATAAATTAGGAAAAGTGTTAAATTTTGCAGAGACGGGTTGATTTTTTGGGATATATAATAGAGGACAACACTATTAAGCATAGCAATGAGAAGACCTTAGCAGTAGCAAATTTTCCTATGCCAAAGGATGCAAAGGCAATCCAACGATTTTTAGGACTTACATCTTACTTTCGGAAGTTTATTGAGGGATATGCAACTATAGCAAAACCCTTGTCAGACATGTTACGAAAAGACACAAAATTTGAATTTAAAGAATTGCAACAGATTGCGTTTAAACAACTGAAAGAAGCATTAATTAACAGACCGCTGTTGAAAATATATAAACCAGGTTTAGAGACGGAAATACATACCGACGCGTCAAAATGGGGCTATGGAGCTGTTTTGTTACAGAAAGATTTAGAAGACAGTTTGTTTCACCCAGTTCAGTATATGAGTCATAAAACAAAACCCAGTGAAGAAAAATATCCAGCTTATGATCTTGAGGTATTAGCAATTATTGAAGCTCTGACTAAATGGCGTGTTTATGTTCTGGGAATGAAAATGAAAAGAAAGACGTACCATTAAGATTAGCGCGTTGGGCAATGTTCTTACAAAATTTTAATTATGTTATTGAACATCGATCAGGAACAAGAATGAAGCATGTAGATGCATTAAGACGAGCTGCTCGCTATATGTTGTCGGAAAGTATTGTTCACAGATTGAAAGAAGCGCAGTTAACAGATGATTGGATTAAGGCTGTGCGGAAGATTGTTGAAGAAAAAGCTTATGAAGACTACTATATTGCAAATGGTATATTGTTTAAGGACTCAAGCCGAGAACTTATTGTAACACCAGCTCAAATGGAAAATGAGATCATACAGATAGCGCACAGACAAGGTAATTTCTCTTACAAAAAGACTCAGGATTTGGTTGAGAAATCTTATTTTATTCCTAAAGTTAAAGAGAAAGTTTCACGCGTAATAGATAGTTGGGTTGAATGTATTATTGTTAATGAGAAATCTGGAAAGAGAGAGGGGTATCTACAACCTATTGATAAAGGTGATAGACCATTGTTGACATACCAAATCGACCACGTTGGACCGTTAGAAATTACTAAAAAACGTTATAACTATATTTTTGTAGTGGTAGACGCATTTTCTAAGTATGTTTGGTTGTACCCTACGCGTAGCACTGGTGTTGAAGAGGTAATAAAATGTCTGGAATTACAGGCTACTGTAAGCGTCAAATATTCAGAACGCTTCGACTGTTCTTCATCAAGATCATTTATTGAATGTCTTTTGAAATTGAAATATATTCTTAGCTTATGGTTAACATTTATAAACTTATGCTGTTATCAGTTAACAGCTACAAAGAGAGGGAGAGCGATTGTACTCATACGTTGGCTAAAGTGCAAGCGCGGCGTTTCCCATAGGGCAACGGTCTCACACTTGCGTGGCCTTCTAAAGAGGCTTCATATTACTTACACGCGCAGACCATATGTATGTGTGTGCTTTGGTATGCGCATACATACATATGTTTAAGCTGAGCGTGTTTAGGTTATTTATACTTGCAACAAAGTGTTACAAGTTGTATTTAAAATATGTTTTGAAATTACGTATATGAATACACTACACCTCCCTTTTTAAAAAATAACGTAATATTACATATATGTAGTTATTTATGTTATTTATTGAAGAATATAATTTTATTTAAAATTTTTTTTCGTTTATATTTTTATTTTTTTTTTTTTTCGGTTGATCAGACCGTTTATTATTATTATAATTTTTGAATTTTGAATAAATTTAAGTTGGATATTAGAGTAGCTTTAAACCTATTATGCATTAAAATTTTTTAATCTATCCTTATGAACTGTTTGTTTTTTTCTTTTTTGTTTTTATAATTATATTTTCCTGTTCTAATATGTTCACTACTGTGTAAGGTCCTATATATTTACTTTCTAGCTTATGACCTGTTTCATTTTTAAAAGTACTTTAAATCCTATGTTCAAATTAAGATCTATGTTTTCCTATCATATATTCTTTATTTTAAATTTATGTTTTTCTAACATAATTCTTGCTCTTTTATAAGCCTTTTCTAATGTAAACTTACTTTCTTTAGCGTAATCGTCTACATTATATAAGGGGTTAATGTTATCTATTTATTAAAATGTTGGGGCAAATTGCTTTGCTTGCCAAAAACTAATTCGTATGGACAATAATTATGTGCCATAGAAGGGGTCGTGTTGAAACAGTATACGAATTATTGAAGCCATACATCCCAATCGTTTTTATCGACTGAGATGTAAGAGCGTATATATTTGTTAAAAGTTCTATGACTTCTTTCAACTATTCCAACGGTCTGGTGGTGGTGCGCTGTGGACGTTATGTTGTCTATTTTTAAATATTTGCACATGTCATTTATAATGGTATTTTTATATTCGGTGCCCATGTCCGTAATAAACGTTTTCATGGGGCCAAATTTTAAAATGAATTGCTCAAATATTGCTTTTGCAACAGTGTTGGCATTCTTGTTTGGTATTGGAATGGCAACGAGATATTTAGTTAAACCACATATAAGTGTAACTGCATATTCGTTACCATTCTCGGATCTGGGTAATGGACCTATAGTGTCAACAATTACTCTATCAAAGGCACTCAGTGGTGTGTCTGTTATTGTCAAAGGAGTTTTAGTATGAACTAATGTTTTTGACATCTGGCATTTTGGACATCTACGTGCGTACTCTTTTATATGACGAGTCATATTTTTCCAATAGTAGTGTCTTTTTACTTTGGCCAAAGTTTTTGTTATACCAGTATGTCCTCCTTGTGTGGGACTATCATGAAATGTAGACAATATTGCTTATTTTTCTATATCTTTTGATATAATGGTCACCGGCTTGAGTAGCGCTACTCTTAATAAATTCAATTCATTATTGCCCATGTTTTTGAAATTATCTATAGAAACTTGTTCTAAGATTTTTCATGCGGTGCCAATTTTAATTCGCGTATATCATGCATACCGGCTTCCTTTTCGAGCCTTTGGAAAACTGACCTAAGTCAATAACTCCATTAGTATACAGATCGCTAACGTTAATTCTTGCAATGACTTTATTTCCGTGTTTAAAATAACACAACTTTTCTTTCATATACAAGGCCACTACTTTTCGTACGTTGTCATTCGTGATGACTTCATATACGTTGGGCTTAGAAGCTTTTTCAAGATTTTGCCTAAGCAAAAGTTCTTGTTTATTTCCTGCGCAGGAATTGTTTTGTCTACTTTGATGCCTGGTAGTCGTATTCTTCCAATTCGAGCCGCAAACGTGTTAATTTGGAACTAGGGTTGATCATAGAAAATAAATATGTTAAAGGCCCGTGGTCAGTTTTGACTGTGAAGTTTTTTCTATAAATGTATGGTCTAAAATGTACTATAGCCCAATGAATTGCTGCTAATTCTTGTTCCGTTGTACTCTTATTACTTTCACCCTTTGTAAATGAACGTGATGCGTATGCAATTGGAAGTTGGAGTCCATTGTAGTTTTGAGTTAAAACTGCTCCACACGCATGCTTACTTGCATCCGTTTTTATGCAAAATTCTTTGCTGAAGTATGGGTATTGTAATAGTGTAGGCTGCATTAGCTTATCTTTTAGGTATAGGAATGCATTTTGGCATTCAACTGTCCATTCAAAAGGAACATATTTTTTACATAATCTTGTTATGTGCCGAGAATAGTCGGCGAAGTTATTTATGAAACGTCTATAATAATTGCAAAATGCAACAAAACGTCTAGCGCTGTCCGCATCGTGTGGGACTGGGTAGTTTTTAATGACGTCGTACTTTTTGTCGTCGGGCAAGATTCCTTTATCAGTGCATTTATGACCAAGAAAGGTTACTTCATGCATAAAAATGAGCATTTTTGTGGATGTAACTTAAGGTTGTATTTCCTACATTTGTCAAAAACATCCGTTAAATTTTTGAGCATATGTTTTTCGGAACAACCAATAACTATTAAATCATCCATATAAAAGAATGCTTGGGAAGATTCAAGGCCAGAGAATGCAATAGTCATCATTCTCTGAAATGAATTGGCGCTATTTTTAAACCAAATGGTAATCGCGTGAAGCGATATGAGCCATTGCTCGGTGAAAATGAAATTATATCCCTTGAACTTTCTTCAAGTTCGATTTGATGAAAACCTGACATTAAGTCAAGGCATGAAAAGTATTTTGCTCTGCCTAGTTGATCTAATATGTCACCAATTCTAGGCAGTGGGAATTTGTCGGACAGTAATTTTTTATTTATTTGACGATAGTCAATTACTAATCGTCATTTTTATTTTCTGAGCCTGGAAGGGCTTTCTTTGGAACTAATAAAAGTGGGCTATTGTATTCTGACAGAGATGGTTCGACTATTTTGTCGTTGATCAACTTTCCAACTGTTTTTGGATTTCAGCTGTTTGGCTGTGCGGGCTTCGATAGTTTTTAATATACACTGGTTCATTGTCTTTTAGTCTCAAGTTTTGTTTATAGAAATTATTTGTTGTGATCGATTCGGTTTCGAGACCGAATACGTCACTATACTCGGTGCATAACTTTTTTAGTTGAGGTTTGAATTGAGGCGGAAAATTTTTGGCTAGATGAGATAAGACGTTTCTTTTCTACTTTCTGGATTTGTTTGAACTACATCGTAGTTCGAAAGTGTTTCGTGTTGCAAATTATTATTATTATTGATCTGAATTAGTTGTATTTAGTAAACGGACAAACGTATTTTGGGATGTTGCAATTGTGTTTGCAACATATACACCAGTCTGGATTTCCTGGTTTGGAATAAATATGCTATTTTCTTTTGAAATTAGCGTAATTTTTCGGACAATTTGAGATCTTGCTGGTAGAAGTATTGAGTTTCTACCAGAATCATATGTTATGGGAACATGAATTGGATATTGTAGATTATTGGGTCTAATTATAAACCAATCTTCTGATGGTTTGAAGTCAAGTTGGCAATTGTATTTTTTAATAAAATCAATGCCTAGTATTCCATCACATGGTATAGCGAAATCTAAATCAACTATATGAAAGTTGTGTGGAATTATATATTTACCTGTCTGTATCTCAATTGATGCTAGTCCTTTGGATTTTAAAATTTCTTTACTAATGCCTTGGATGTTTATAACATTATTAGGCTGTATGTCGTGAAAGACATCAGAAGTTTCTTTAATTATTGAAATGTCTGCACCTGTATCTATTAAGAAGATAAGTAACAAATATATTGAGACTATAATTTATTGTGTGAACTCTGGTGTTTATTGTTGGGTATCTAAAGGTGTTTGGGAGTTTCCCGAGGCTTCTTGGGTTACTCTGACATTATTTGTGTTGTGGCCTCTATATGAGTTGCCACAGTCACGGCCTCTAGAGGTTCCTCTATTTTGTCCTCGCCCCCTGTAATAATTTCGGTTACCGTTTTGATGGTAATTACCTCTTCCTACCTTATAACCAGGGTTTGATTGTTGCTGATAGTACAGAACAGTGTTGTTCTGTCCTGTAGCCTCAGTGCAACTATTTACAAACTTGGAAATGGCATCGTTCATATTATTGAACGTGCCTGCCTGTATGATAAGTTTTACCTTATCTATTGTGCAGTTCTTGTCATTGCCTTTACAGCTTGTGTAGTGCTGTATTTGTTAGCTAAATCCATTGACAAACCGTCGTTAATGTAAGCTCCTTCAAGTGCTTTAGTCAGTTTTTCCACCTCTTGGGTGTATTGACCGGCTGTTTTTCCCTTTTGCTGGAGGTTAAGGATATGACTTCTACCGATTCTCCCTTAACTGAGGTTGACAACTTTGAGATGATAGCTTTGATACTTTGCTCATCACTTATTAGGTTTCTAGCGTAGCCTTTCAGTTTTGTTTATATTAGGCTCACCGCATTAATTTCATGGGCGCCTTTCAATGATTCTGCTAGGTCTAATGCATCAAGGAAACTTCTTAAGTTTTGAGCTTGTCCATCGAATTCTGGCAATAGAGAAGAGGCTAGCCTCAAAAATTTAACTAAATTTTGTGCCATGATGGGTTTGTCTGAATCTGTATCCTTGCCTTCTGTTTGATCCATTAGCTGAGATTTGTCAAATGTGGCTATTTATTTACTTCATTTGGGAGAAATATGATAAGCTCATGCCTCTCCGAAATATATACAAGGTTTTCTCTTAATCGTTTTAAGATTTCTTGAGCTTGCGTAATTTGAAGTGAATCAGCTTTGTGAGCGTTGGTAAGTATAATGTTTCTAACGTTGTTGTAAGTATTTACCAACAACTCTAAATGTTTTGACTTCGTTTCATTTGAAATCTGTGCACTTTTGTTAAGGCACTTGAAAGATTTATAAAATTCTGTTCTTTGGCTTATAACGTATTTACGTATATGATCCCAGTCCATTAAATTCGTTATATAAGAAATTCATAAAACTTTATATACGAGAATGTTAGTTACTTCACCCAGTATTGGGTTGAATGTTATTGAAGAAGTAACTTCAACATTTGGTAGGGATCTGAGCACTTGTAGCTTTTGTTTTTTAGTACAATTAATTAGTGGTGAAAATACACTATTGTACGTTGCTATGAATAAGTGTTCCAATTCGTAAACACTTATTGGGTGTTCAGAGAGCAAGAACAGAATTCTTCTGGCAAATGATGGGTCTCTTTTTGTTATTTCTTTTAGTAAGCTTGTTGTCTTCATTTTGCGGTTATTTAATAAATTTTTTTGAATACTAAGGCTTGAGCTAAGTCGTTGGCCCTACTTTGATATCTGCTTTTCATGCTATTTCTGTGTAATTTATAAAGTTTTACTACTGAGTTTATTATCATTATCGAGGCTATTATTGCAACTAAAATAAGCATGTATTGCATATCTGGTGGATTGACGTCAACTTTATTAATAACGTTGGCGGTTGAATCCACCGATTTCACATCTACAATGCCCATTATGTTTTTTCCTTTTTTTTTAATTTAAAATTATATATGTATTACAATTTTTTTTTCGACTTAATTTTATGAATATCGGCATTTAAGATGTACGATCCTAATACACCTCATGGGTGGCGTGAAATTCCTTTACCTTTAGGTTTACAATGTCCTACCTATTTGTTAGCATAGCTTTACAGGCTATGCTGCTTTCGGGCGGAAATGGTTCCGCGCGATTTAACAATTTTTTTGTTTAAATTTAATAATTTTATTTAATCTAAAGATATTATTTATATTTAAAAATACGATGTCCTCTGGTTTCATTGCTAATATGGATAGTCGTCAAGCTGGTGCTCCCTCGATGGCGCAGATGGCGGTCCTATGCCTTCCGCACTTTCTCTTGTCTGCTACTGATGAACCAGGTTCCAGTCGTCGTTTGCGTCGACTGGTCGTCGCTGTTTTAGCCTCGCTGACGCTCCTTCGAAGGCGCAAACGGCCGTGTGCCTCTCGCGCTTGATCTATTGACAGCTTCCGTTGTTATGGCCTATGAGCTCAGGCGGTGCCGGTGCCGGTATTCGCACTGGTCGTTGGTTTCATGCAAGTGAATTTGCATACAGCACTATATAGAGGTCCAGGACAGTCGTTCGGGCAGGTGTCTGGCTTTCTCGGCAATGGCTTTTGTAATGGAGGTTTAATTAGTTTGATTTTATTTATTACTTGTATATTAGCTGAGTGAGTTGCGTGTATTGGGTTTCGCTCTTCGAGACTTTTTTTACATAGTCAAGCTCGGACTGCAACTTTTGTGCAGTTGTCCACGCTGGAGGCAGCGTTTTTGTGTATAAAAGCCACTTAATGTGTGCTATTCTTTTGTTTATTGTATTCTTTAGGCCTCCGCGTTTACCATCACTCGCACTCTACTCACTCAGACTTTAGGTGTTTGTTATCCGCCATTGCTGCCGCTGTTGTTGTTGCCTTTGCCGTTGTTGTTGTTGCCGTTAGACTCAATCCGAGTCACGGTCGCCATGTAATCGTCAAATATTCAGAACGCTTCGACTGTTCTTCATCGAGATCATTTATTGAATGTCTTTGAAATTGAAATATATTCTTAGCTTATGGTTAACATTTATAAACTTATGCTGTTATCAGTTAACAGCTACAAAGAGAGGGAGAGCGATTGTACTCATACGTTTGGCTAAAGTGCAAGCGCGGCGTTTCCCGTAGCGCAACGGTCTCACGCTTGCGTGGCCTTCTAAAGAGGCTTCATATTACTTACACGCGCAGACCATATGTATGTGTGTGCTTTGGTATGCGCATACATACATATGTTTAAGCTGAGCGTGTTTAGGTTAATTATACTTGCAACAAAGTGTTACAAGTTGTATTTAAAATATGTTTTGAAATTACGTATATGAATACACTACACTACCAATTTTGGCAACCCATTGAAAATAGTTTCGGATAGAGGTGCTGCATTTACTTCCAATTTGTTCCGCGAGTATTGTATCCAACACTTAATGATCACTACTGGTGTTCCTCGAGGAAATGGCCAGGTAGAACGCATGCACAAGATTGTTATAACAATGCTTTCAAAGTTGAATCAAGGAGATACAGGTACTTGGTATAGGCACTTACGCAAGGTTCAGCAGATAATAAACAAGGTAGAACCACGAAGTACTAAAGTCTCACCTTTTAAAATATTAACTGGTCTAGAAATGCGTATACAGAATGACCAAAAATTAAATGAATTACTCCAAACATCGTTGATAGAAAAGTTAGACGATGGACGTAAAAAATTACGAGACGAAACTCGTGAAAACATAGATCGGATACAAAAGGAAAATAAGAATACTTTCGATTCAAACCGCAAAGCAGACAGACAGTACAGTGTTAATGATATCGTGGCTATGAAAAGGAACCAGTATGGGACAGGCTTAAAACTTAAGGGGAAGTATCTCGGACCATACAAAGTAGTCAAGGTTAACCCGCATGGAAGGTATGAAGTAGGGAAGATTGGTCAAACAGAAGGACCTTATCAGACATCGACAGTTGTAGAGTTCATGAAGCCATGGGTAGACCAATTCGGGGCGAATGGACAGTCAGGACAGCCGAATGTAGGAATCGAATATTTGCGAAAGACGCGTAGTGGTAATCGATATTAGTATCGATAAAGAATGCTAGTACACAGTCGAGGTTGGAGTGGGAAGCAGTCGCTATTCTTGTCAGCTATGCATCGGACGTAATTTAAGAACTCTCGAAAAATTATTAGTTGTACTATTAGAGCTATATAATAACAAATAAAAAATCGTAATCAAACGAGAAAACTAAAAACCACATTTATTTACGTTAACATAAAAGAATATGCCGAGTTTATACTCACTTTAATTAGCAGTTTAACTGAGACTGCTTTGCCTGAACATAAAGAAAACGTAAAGTAAACATACGTTCATACTTACAAACATATATTTACATTTGCATATTCTGTGTGATTACTAACAACAAACAGCTTGTCAGTTTTTTTGCTCTCGCTTTACAGCTGCCCCGCTCTTATCCGCTATTATCCGTCGCTCTTTCGGTTCTTTCTGCCTACGCTCTTACGCTCTCTCATTTAAGCTCTCATTTGATATTTATTGTTTTATATTGCTCTTGCAGTGATACGTTTTACTTATACTTACCGTCGCCAAACTTTGTTTTGTGCTAGCATATTAGTTGCCAGATAAAACCTTAAATCAATTTAAAAATGTTTGCATGCTGTAGCACCAATTGCAAAGTGGTTGGAACCACCAACCAAGATTTTATTTTGTGTGGATTGTGTGACAACATGATCCACATGAAATGTGCTGGCTTCACTCCCAAAATCAGGGACTTCTTAATTGCAGACACAGGTCTTAAATGGTACTGCGAGCCCTGCAATTTAGCTGTGAAAGATTCGACCAAGTTCTTGAGGCAGACTCATGCTGGCCTTAAAGCTATGCATGTAGCTTTAAATAATCTGCAAGCGTCATTCAACGAGCTTGAGCTTAATTTAAAAATGGCAAGGTGATTACCGAATATGCGAAGCGTTAAAAGACTTCGGGTCCTAATCCACTTATTGCCCCACCTGTTCTTCCAACCAAACCCCTTTTAGTGCCTAACAATAATCCTTGAATGGTTCCAACGCTAACCCACTAATGTTATTTAACTCCCCTGCTAGAAATCCTATAAACAACCTAGCCACTTTATCTTCCGAACTTTTGCATGAGCCCTCTGGTTCAGCAGCTCGTGTGCCTATTAATCCTAATAAAGGTATAACTGGGGCTCACAAGCCTCTGGTTGTTGTACCACTCAACAAATTTGGTTTGTTTCTAGGCTGGCATCCGATACGTCATCGGATGATGTTGCAGCATATGTAAAGAGTCAATTCGATTCCCCACTTATTGTTGTTGAAAAGTTTAAATTTAAACATGCCAGAAGTATATCTTCTTTCAAGTTGGGTGTACCGCCTGAACTTTTCTCGACAATTTGCTCTGAAAAGTTTGGCCGCCATAGCTTGTCATTAAGAAGTATACGAATAGGCGATTTAAAAACAATAATGGTATTAGGATTAATAGTACACCGCCTGCTAGCCAACCTGTTGCCTCCACCTCGGTGGCAAAAAACTAACAAAACAACTTAGTTTGGCCTATCAAAACGTTAGAGGCCTTAACACTTAACTGCCTTAAATATATATTAACAGCTTATCTTTTGATTCTAAAATAGTTGAACTCACTGAAACCTGGTTAAAACCTGATATCTCTGATTATTCTATTTTTCCTTCAAAATATAGCTTGTACAGATGCGATCGCACCACCCGCAAGGGGGTTGGTGTTCTCATTGCTGTTGACTCTTGTTTTTCTTCCGAACAGATTCTTTTTCAGCATCTTCCGGACCTAGAGTTTTATGTATTAAATATTACTAAACGGCCGTTCACATTATGTTACTTGTTCTTATATTCCTCCTCATTCTGATATTAACTTTTACTCATCCCATCTGAGTGCCCTGCAACTTATTTCGTCATTTTGACAGATATGGATAATCTGATAGTGGTTGGTGATTTCAATCTGCCACATGTTGTATGGTCTGTGAATGACACATCTTCGGCAGTGTTACCAGTCACTTCTGATGATTTTATCGATGGCCTACTGGAGTTAGGCCTATCGCAAGTTAACAGGGTGCATAGCTGTAGTGGTAGAATGTTGGACTTGATATTTGTTTAAGGTTCAGATTGCAGTAATGCTAGTAGAATACCCCCTCTAGTGTTTCCGGAAGATACCTACCATCCAACCATAGAACTATCCATCGAAATTCTTAACCATATTTCAGTATCTAAAAATACTTAAAAACAAAACCCGTTGATTTCGTAAAACTAACTTTACTAAATTAAATTATCTTCTTCAACTTACTAATTGGTCTCGTCTTTATTCTTGTAGTGATACAGAAACTGCCATTGCCATATTTTATTGGACTTTGAATTCGCTTTGGATATTTGTGTTTCCCTCACTTATTCTTCAAGTGTTAATAAGCCACCTTGGTTTACGAGGGAACTATCGAAATTGAAAAACGGGAAGACAAAATCTTATAAAAATTTAAAAAATCGGGAACCACTTTAGATTTATCTTCTTCTTTAATAGCAAAATTTAGTCTTCTTTCTGTTAACACATCTTGTTATAATAATTATCTTAATTTATTGTAGACTAAATTTTTCACGTGATCCTAAACAGTTTTATAATTTTGTTAACTCAAAACGCAAGTCCTCTTGCTTGCCGTCCTCAGTATACCTTGATAACACAAAAGCAAGTTCTATTTGCTAAGTATTTTCAATCAGTATATTCAACGAATTTACATAGTTGCAGTTACTCCTATCCTATTCAAGTTCAATCGTCAAATTGCACATATATTCCAGTTATAACTGAGTGTTCGCTTCTTAGTGACCTTAACTCTATCAAACCAGGCTATCTGCCTGGTCCGGATGGAAGGCCAGGCTGTATCTTAGGTACTGTGAGTCACTTTGCAAACCCTTACATAAATTATTAAACTTGTCGGTTGACTCAACAGTGTTTCCTGCTATATGGAAGGAACCTTTATCATTCCACTCCATAAAATTCTTCTAAGTCTAACGTTAAAAATTATAGGGGCATATCCAAGTTGTCCGCCATTCCTAAAGTCTTTGACAAAATTGGCGTAGAAACTCGTATTGTGGCTTTCGGAGTACTTGTGTGGTCGAACACAAAAATTAGTTTTTAAATCGTCTGTATCTAAACCCATTTTTGTTACCTCTGGTGTACCCCAGGGTAGTCTCCTTGGACCTTTGCTATTTAATTTGTTTATTAACGATCTTCCAGCAGTTATTACTAACTCTTTTGTATACATGTTTGCTGATGATGTGAAGCTATGTTTCACCTATAATGATGCTTCCCTAATTAATTTACTACAGTCGGATTTAGGTGCATTGTCAGCCTGGTGTCGTTTTAACTTACTCAATCTCAATTGTTCAAAATGTAAAGTCATGTCTTTTTGTAGAAGTTCCACTCATACTGCCCACTACTTGCTTGATGCTTCACCACTTGACCGCGTGGTTGAAATTAAAGAATTAGGCATTATTCTTATTATTATTATTAACCAGGATAGAATTGAATCTGTGCAGAAGAAGTTTCTTCTATTTGCCCTTAGAAATTTTAACTGGGTTCCTGGAGTTGACTAACCCCCGTATTCAAGTAGACTCCTTTTAATAAATCTTCCCTCCCTGCTAAACCGTAGAACTATGCAAGAAGTGTTATATATTACTAACCTACTTAATGGTGAAATCAAATCATCAGTTCTTTTTAGTCGAATTAAATTTAAGGTCTCAATTCGATCTTCACGTTACTTATTACCCCTTAGCCTTGATCGTTGCTTCAGCAACTATTTAATTCATGAACCATTTAGTGTTATATGTTCTGACTATAACAAACTTTATTCTCTTGTCTCCCAACGCCAGTTATAAAGAGATCGATCCTTTTTGCTTTATCTAATCGTAACCACTAATTCCTAATCTAACGCTGGTCTGATTGGGTTTTTCTGGGTTTTCCCAATCCAGCAACAAATGTTGGACCACTAATTTATTGTGAATTTCCTGATCTTTAACTCGAGAACAAAAGACATCTACAACGTTTGGTTGTACGTGAAAGACTGATCGACTTATTTATGTGCAAGTAGTAAACGATTCAACTTATCGAGTACATCGATATACATAATACATTATAGGATTGTCAGCTCAACTCTTCTCCCCAATTCATAAACGTATTCAATTATTTTAGGCCGAGCAATGCAGTACATTTTACATGATTTACCTTTGATAAATCCTTAGTTAATATGTCGGCAATCATTCTTGAGTCGGACAGTACTTTAAATAAATTACATTTTGTTCATAGCTGTTTGTTACATGGTGATATTTAACATATATATATATATATTTATCAATATATTTACTTCTAGCGTGATATACTGGATTTCTTACAGGATTTATAGCGCTAACATTATCGCCATGTACAGTAACGCAATTTAGTTTGAAAAACAATTTCATTTCATTTGCTATTTTGCTTAAGTAAATAGCTTCCTTTGTAGCATCAAAAAGAGCCATGTATTCTGCCTCCGTACTGCTGAGCGCAACTCACTTGTGCTTCTTTGATGTCCATGAAAATACAGAATTGCCCCACACGTATGCGTAGCCTGTATAGGACTTCCTTTCCGTTGAATCGCCTGTCCAATCTGCATCTCTTATAGACTAACGTCAGATCTGCTGTAGAGTGCAGATATCGCTGCACCTGCTTTGCCGCTGCTAGGTGATCGCAGTAAGGATCCGAGTTCCTTTGGGATAGCTTGCACACAATGACAGATTGATACTCCACTTATCAACACGCTTGCACTTATCGCTCTGACAGAGTATGCTTCTTCTGGCCAACATGAATCGCACCGGTCTCGTCTTCTCATTTTACTTCCAGACTAAGAAAGTTGGCGATTGCTCCTTTATCAACAACCTGAAATTCAGAAGCAAGAGCATTTTAGTTGCTACCATCTCACCCATGTCTGAGCACGCCAACAGCAGGTCATCAACGTAGACAGCAATCACGTTGATCGATTTCGACTTTGAAGTCTTCGTGTACAGGCATGGCTCGCTTGCACATGCCCTGTAGCTAATCCTTTTCAAAACGGCATCTAGAGTTTGATTCCAGACACGGCCTGCTTGTTTTAAGCCGTACAGCGATTTCTTAAGCTTCAGCACTTCTCCTGACTTCTTGGCATAGTGCTCCGGTTGAGTCATGTAGACCTCCTCCTCTAGATCGCCATATAGGTATGCGCCAGACACATCCAGTTGATGAACGAACAATTCATATTCGGCCATACGTATAGTAGCGTAGCGAACCACTGGTGAGTATGTCTCGTCGTAGTCAATACCATATTTTTGACTGCACCCAATAGGCCTTTGACCTGCTGGTAGTTTCACCAGTTCCCACGTGTTGTTACGTATCAAAGCTTCATATTCACTTTGCATCGCCGATTCACTGATCAGCCTGAGGACTCGCTAGTGCTTGTTGTACCGTTACAGGTATCTCGATGTTGCTGTTAAACATAATTTTTACCATATTATATTGTTCACTTGGCCGTCTCTACTGATCTTTACATCACCTATGATTTTATCATACAAACGATACGCCTTTGAGGTATCCGAGTAACCGACCATTACATACTCTTTGCCCTTCTCTTGGAATTTTTGACGTAGAATACGTCTTACCTTACGATAATGAAGTCTCAACACAAAAAAGTTGTTGTTGTAATAAGAGAGGTTCACAAAATCGCTTATTGCTCATGAACTAATGGATCAATTTTCCTCAAATTAGTTTCATTTAAAAGCCAAGGCTTCAAGCTTTCAATAAATGTATATTAATATATGTATTGATTACATTTTCTATTAAAAAATTGAAACCAAAAATATGTATATTTTTGCTTCATTTTGAAGACTTTAAATTGGTCTAGCGCTCTCAATAATTCATCAATTACTTTAGAGTTTTGGAATATAAGTTGAGATAAGTTAAACAAACATTCCTACATTCAAATTTTATATACTTTTGCCAAATTTATAACTTTTTAAGGCAAAAAACCAGTGCGAAAATCATTACTTTTTTTTATACCCTTCACATGTGAATCAGGGTATATTGAGTTTGTCATGAATCTGTAACGCCTTAAAGGAATGATGGGAGACCCCATAAACTATATATCAAAATGATCAGGACGAGCTCAGGAATTGATTTCCGTCCGTCCGTCCGTCTGTCCGTCTGTCCGTCTGTCCGTCTGTCTGTTTCAACACGATTTCCGGCCAAACTGCTGAACCGATCTTGATGAAACTTTCACAGATTGCTTAGATCATGTCGGGTTTGTTCACTATGAAATTTCATCCCGATCGGAGCATTCTACGATATAGCCACCATATAAATTTACCATATCAACACGATTTCCGGCCAAACTGCTGAACCGATCTTGATGAAACTTTCACAGATTGCTTAGATCATGTCGGGTTTGTTCACTATGAAATTTCATCCCGATCGGAGCATTCTACGACATAGCCGCCATACAAATGACCATATCGTACTGTTTCAACACGATTTCCGGCAAAACTGCTGAACCGATCTGGATGAAACTTTCACAGATTGCTTAGATCATGTCGGGTTTGTTCACTATGAAATTTCATCCCACTCGGACCATTCTTCAACATAGCCACCATACAAATTGACCATATCGTACTATCAATTGTTGTCTCTGTCGTGCACTTTCAAGTACCTATATGTCAAATTGTTGTTGTTGTCGCACACGAACAAGTAAATGACGCTGAAGAGTAAAAATATTAGCGAAAAATTACCAACAACTGCACAGAAACATTATTAAGAGGGGGGAGCATTGATTTGGCTGTGTGAAGGGTATCATAGTCTTGGCATAGCCAAAATTAACTATGCGCCACTATGTTTTTAATTGCAAATTGCTTAAAAACTCCCTGATGAATTTGTTTAATTTTTTCTCAATATAAAAAAGACTCGATTTCCTTTCGTTTGATATATATGCGGTCATGATTGATATCTTCTAAGTGCTGAAATTTCATTAAGATGTTTGGTCATAATTAAATTTATTTCAAATGTGTGTATATTAGTATTAGTGATGTAACCAATAAGTGTGAGTGAGTGCGATAGCTGATAGCATGTGCATATGCTTGCACTGTTCGTCTCAGCTCAGCAAACAATCGATGGAACTATCGGACAATCTATGGTCTTACACTATCGCTGCCACTATCGAGGGCAGCAGTGGCTACTAACTAACGGGAATAAACTATCGATAGTGTTGACTATAGGAAAGTTTGTCTTTACGGTAGCAGCTTTGATTTTTGCAACTCATGCATGAACTTACTTCATAAAATAAATTTTAAAAAATGCCGCCTGTGAAAAAAAATACTTTTGCGCAGCGTAAAAGAATGTACAATTTACGGAGTAGAAGATCAGGTAAGTTGTGTTTTAAAATTAAATATTCGAAGATGACTCTATAGAAGACTCCGCCATCATGAACCCAATTGGTACAAACAGCGTGTTTTTATATAATTCAATTTGTATTGTAGAATTAATTTCTAGTATAGAGCCGACAACAACTTCAGATGCAACAACTGCAAATGACACAGGTAGAAATAATATGCTTTTATAATGTTACTTTTTATACATATAGAAGTAATATCCATTTCAGCGGTTGAATTAATATATACTGTAGAGCCGACAGTAAATTCAACAACAACAACAACAACTACAGTTGCAACAACAACAACAACTACATTTGCAACAACAACCACAACTACAGTTGCAACAACAACAACAACTACAGTTGCAACAACAACTACAGATGCAACTACTACACATGACACAGGTACAAACAGTATGCGTTTTATAATTTTATATTTTTATACTTATGGAAGTAATATCTATTTCAGCGTCAACAACAACAATTGCAGCGAGAAGACCAACGAGAAGATCAACAAGAACTGTAACAACAACAAACGCAACAGGTACAAACCGTGTGAATTTATATAAATATATATTTATGCTTATTGAATTAATATGTATTGTAGAACTGACAACAAATGTAACAACTGCAAACGCAACAACTACAACTTCAAATGCAACAACAAACCCGAGGCGTAGACCAACAGGAAATCCATCAACAACCACTACAACTGCAACAACAAATTCCATATACAGCAATACTTGGAAAGCATCGAATCAACGTTTCCAAAATTGTTTTTAGATAATGATTTTGGGTATGCTTGTAATGTATGCGATAGACTGTGGTTTAAAAATGATCTGCATACTGTAAGTAATATTTCCACAATGACATTTCTGCAAGAGGAATTTCCTCAACAAAATTAGAAGAATTTAGCCTATGTCAAACATGCAAATTTTCTCTTGTCCACAAAAAAAATTACCAAATTTATCAAAATCAAACGGATTCACTTATCCACATAAACCGAATTTACCAGCGCTAGACATAATAACAGAGCGACTTGTATCGCCTCGGTGTCCCTTTATGCAAATTCGAAAATTGCGCTATCAAGGTTTGGCAATTGTGGGACAAGTTGTCAATGTTCCAGTTGATGTACCAACTATGATAAGGACATTACCCCGTGATCTTGGTGACGATTTCGCTTTCAATGTAAATATTAAAAGAAAGCTGATACATAAATCAACCTATTTGAGAGGCTCAGTCAAAAAATCTGCTGTTAAATCTTGGCTCACGTATTTGCAAAATACAGAGCTGTACAAAATGTATAATATACGCGTTGATTGGGATTATCTTAGGACAGCATATGAAGATAATCACGAGGAACCATGTACATCACGTGAACCTCTCATGCGCGCACAACAACCATGTGTTCCACCGGAATGTGTTAGGCTCGCACAACATACAATTGAAGAGCACATTTCTGATGAATCTCCTGATTCAGAAGTTATATTAGCCACGCAGCAAACACTGCTATGGAATGAGGAGTACTGCTTAGACATTGCTCCTGGCCAGAATTGCATTCCAATGAATCTATTATATGACAAATATGCGGAAGAGCTATCATTTCCAGGAATTTATTACGGCGAGCCTCGTAAGTTTAAAGAAAGTTTACACGTAACGGAATATATGAAAGCCACCAGCGAAATAAGAAGAAAAGATCGCCGTGGTGCTACACCTCATCATATTTTGTACATGGCAATGAAGGTAATGAGATGTCGTGTCTTAGAAAGTATGCGTCATAGTTTTAAATGTGTCCCAATTCTTGCAAACGTAACCCGGAGGCAAATTGAAGATCCACAGTTTTACGACGATTGTGCTGAAAAAAATTTTGCTTTCTTAAAGTCAATCCCAAATTCTATGGCATATTGGCAACAAAAGCGAAATGATCTCTTTGCTATGATTCGACAATTGGGAAAACCAACTTGTTTTCTCACAATTAGTGCAAATGAGACAAAGTGGCCTCACCTGCTTTCAATTTTGCATAAATTAAATGACTATTTTAAAAACATGAATGATGTTAACATGTTAAATGTCATGAACAAATTGAATAGATATATGTGTGCGCACCTTGTTAACGAGGACCCCGTTGTCTGCTGTATCTATTTTCAAAAATTGCTTAATGTCATAATGGCGATGTTGCAATCAGTGCAAAGTTATAATCCTTTTGGTTCTTATCGCGTTCTGGATTATTTTATAAGGATCGAATTTCAACATAGAGGAAGTCCACATGCACACATACTCTTATGGTTGAATAATGATCCACTTGATATAATAGGAGAAAATACTATGAGTGCCACAATTCAATTAATAGATGCTTTATGTTCAGTTCAAGCAGAACACTTGGATGACGTTAATAAAATTAGCAATCAAACACATAAACACACTTTCACTTGTTTTAAAAGAGGGGAAACGAAATGCCGTTTTCATATACCATATTGGCCAATTAATGAGACAAGAATTTTGATTCCATTGTCTAATGAAGACAATCGAAAATCAATATATTCTCAGAAAGCGATTAAAATGAAAACGATGCTAGAAGAACGCAATTTTTTAGAACTCCATGAATTTCTGCACGAAAATAATTGAATTATGAACAATATCTGAATGTAATCAGATCAACTCTCAAAAGACCAACCGTTATTTTTAAACGAAATATGCATCAAATATATATTAACACTTTTCAACCATGGATAGCATCCACCTTGATTCGAATATGGATCTCCAATTCATATTAGAAGAATACTCGTGTGCACAATATGTTGTTGAGTATGTGAATAAATCCAACCGTGGAATTAGCCAACTTCACAGGGAACTCCTGCGCATCCATAACGAATATCCTGATATAGAAATCATAGAGTTAATGAAGAAAATAAGTATGAAAGTATTAAACAGCGTGGAAATGAGTGCTCAGGAAGCTGCTTGGTACCTTTTGCGGCAGCCAATGTGCAAAAGTAGCAGAGACATCGTCTTCGTTGCAACCGTATGGCCAGAGGAAAGACATAAAAGCAAAAAAGGCGTGCAGTTATGGATAGGGAGGGGCAGGATGAAAATTCAACTGATATATGGACGAAATCAATTTTTTTAAAATATGAAGAAAGGTGTGACGATATGAAGGATGTTTGTCTAGCAGATTTCATTGCTTGGTACTCACCAATGTGAGAAAAAGAAGTTATCAGAACAGTGAAAACGATCTTCATTTTGAAGAAGATAATGGTTCTCTGAACGCTGATGACATATTTCAAGCAAATACCAATGTTTACAAGAAGAGAATAAGGCAAAGAATATTAAGATATAAAAACTACGACATTGATGATATTGTTAATTATAAACGTGAAATTGTTACACTTTATATTCCATTTAAAAATGAACTTGTCGACATACTGGATAATAACAAATTTATAGATATATATAACAGCAACGAAGAATATTTGATGAACAAAAGAAAGGAGTATGAATCAAACATTAATATTCACCAACTAATGGCTGAAATTCAGGCACTATGTCAAAACGAGCAAATCATTTCAAATGATAATCTCCGAATCGAAAATGAAAGAAATGTTTTTGTTGGTGCTGGTGTTGAAAACAATGATGATTTTCAGTACGAAACTGATACTACCATTTCGATTGTACGAAAACGGACGAATGTCTTGTCAAAACAAGATTATTGTAATGCGATGCGCTCAACAAATGGAAAACAAAGAGAGCTCGTTCTTGAATTTATTCATCGTCTATCATCATCTGATTTAGAACCGATACAAATATATTTCGCAGGTCCTGCTGGCTCTGGAAAAACATTTACCATGAAGCTCATAATGGAAACATTAAATCGTTTTGGACAACAACAATGTGAACTTCGTAATTTCTATTTGGCATGTGCATCCACCGGCAAGGCAGCAGTAAATTTAAACGGCACAACAGTACACTCTGCTTTCAGAATTACGCCCAGTCGAAGGTCGGGTTTCGCATTAAGCCATCAAGTGCTTCAACAATATAGAAGAATTTCTCGGGGCTTAAATGTGTCATTATTGACGAAATAAGCATGATAGGCTGCGATATATTCCATAAAATCAATAATCGGTTGCAGGAAATTACAGGTATTGGTGATTCACCATTCGGGAAATTGCATATAATATTAGCAGGCGATTTTAGACAATTACCTCCCGTAAATGCCAGACCTATTTATAAACGGTGTAATAGCATAATTGGTGGAAACATCTTATGGCAACAATTACACTTCTTTAATTTGACTGAAGTTATGCGCCAGTCCAATGTTGAATTTTCAAATTTATTAACAAAATTGGGAACGGAGAAAAATTACTGCCAAATGAAACTGCCATGATTGAGAGTCGTTTCCGCACAGAGCAATGGTGTAAAGACAATTTGCCAAATGTTATTCGTATATTTCATAAAAATTCAAGTGTTGATGCATACAACAAATATGCTATAAACGGTGAAATCCATCATATCGCAATTGACAAAATTACTGGCAATACAACTTCAGCAGAACTAGTTCAAGCTAGAACAAAATTGCATAAAATGAGCACTTCGGAATTAAATGGTTTGCCTTATCTAATAAATTTATGCATTGGCTCACCATATATGTTAACTGTGAATATAGATGTAAATGATGGACTTGTCAATGGTATTATTGGTACACTAAAATTTATTGAGTTTACACAACCTTCCACTCATACAAATGAAGCAATGGACGGAGAAGTCATACATTTTAATCAACAACAACACCTACCACAATTAGATCAGAACCAACCGCAGCAGCACTCACATCGTTTTCAACAACAACATGCAATCAATCAGCATCAACATCAATCAACTAACGCTTTACCACTATTACTTCAAAGTGAGCAACAACAACAACCAAATCGCCAATGCTTTGCTTGTGGTTTGAACTTCCAGATCCAGGAATGGGAAAAATCACGCGTATCAAATACAGACCGCATGTTTTGTCTAAATTCTCTAATAACCTTAATAATGCTCTGAAATGGACACCAATATTGAAAGCAACTTCACATATTACCCTTACGAGAACAATAAAATGTAAACGATTGCAATTTCCAATAACCCCAGCTGCTGCAATAACTGTTCACAAATCACAAGGTGCCACGTTTGAAAAAATTGTTTATGATTACAATAAAAGCCAAATAAACCAATTGGTGTATGTGGGTTTAAGTCGTGTTACTAATATTGAAGGCTTGTATTTAACTAATAACACTAACAACTTTACATTTTTCCATGCCGCTAGTAACAGTTCCCCAACTATTAAATATATAAATGATGAATATGAAAGACTAAAAGCTCATAATCTACCGACATTAACTGAACAGGTTCAACGATTCATGGATGACCAAGATAACGAAAGCAATACCATAATGCATATCGGAATAATAAATGCACAAAGTTTAGTTGCACACTCTTTAGATATTGCAACTGACAACATATTTATGCAATGCAACTTTCTTGCGTTCAGCGAAACATGGATGGATATGAACCAGCCAGTACCTATAGAAGGCTTCCAATTAATTTCGCATTTCAATAATTTACAGCAACGTCGTCGCGCATCTGGAGTAGCAATCTACGCAAAAAGTACCATGTGGACATATTGTACTCCAATTGATGTATCGAACAGGCAACTGATTGAAAGCGATATAGGAGACATTTGTCTATCGAAATTAAAGTTAATAATCAAATCAAATTTATTCTTGGTTCTGTTTATTTTCATCCGAATGTGTCACAAAATAACAAACAAAAAATGCTTTTTTCTGCCCTTATGAAATATTCTCATCTGACTTCACTCATCGATAAGAATTTTATAGTTGACACGGAGGTGGACATGCTCATCGTTGGTGATTTCAATTTAGAAATAACATCAGACAGTTCATTCGCAGAATTTATGCAAGAAAAGTTTAACTTAACATATATTAAAAATGCAGCAACCACCTTAGCTCAGACTAATATAGATTTAGTATTTGCAAGAAATTTAAATGTTTCATTAATTAATACATTTCTTACTTTTCCTTCCACAAACCAATAATATCAAAAATCAATATTCATCATAAAACAAAAATTACTTAGTTTTAAGTACTATTTTTAATAAAACTGTTTAAATTCTATGCATTCTATTCAATATACAACAATAAAAACGTTTAATAAAAGATTGAACAGCTTTTATTAACGCTTTTGCTATGTAAGGCATAAATATGCATTTCAGCTTTTTCAAATCTTAATATATTTAAATTTCAAATCATATAAATACTATGTTTACTTTCATAATTTTTGTTGCACAAAATGACGTATTCTACGGTTAACCTATGCGCCCGTGTGATCTAACACAGGCCGTAAATTTTTTTTTTCTTTGGGTCTTTATCTAGAGCAACTGCAATGCACCCAAACACTCTCAAGTGTTTAACTACTGGCTTGTGTCCAGTAAACAGCTCGAATGGCATTTTGCCATCAATAGCTTTTGTGGGCGATCGGTTTCTTAAATACGCTGCACATGCTACAGGCTCCGCCCAAAAACTTTCATTTAATCCTGCTGCGTTTATCATTGTTCTTGCCATTTCTACTAGGGTTCTATTAAAGCGTTCTGCTACCTGTAGCATGTTACGTTGATCTACGAGCGGCTGTTATTTGTACTCAAGGAGGGGGTGCACGCGCTGGCTCCGGCTGTATGGTTGGTAGATGGGTCAGGTTCAAATATTTTTTTTTGTTTTCCTTGCACTTCTTTCTCGCGGCGCTACTACTATTAATTTCATTTAATCGCGTGCGGACCCTGGTAATATCGGCTAAAATAAGAAGAAAAAGAAGGGGAAAAAGAGGGATAGGGTATGTGGTATTTCTCATAATTGGCGACACTCTAGGGCTGTCGTTTGGCTGTGCTGGACCGGTGTTGTTGTCACAGCTGTTGCCCACCCTTCCATGATCATCATAATCCGGCAATACAAGGTAGTTGATGATCCCTATGCAAACGATCACCTAATTTGTTTTCTTTTCCTTATGCCGCGACATGATTCCCATAATAAAGAAGAACTTAAAGATTCATTTTACTAAACGTTATACGCAATAAATGTATTTATAATAAGCATGATGATGTAGTTCTTAATTCCTAGTAATGTAATATTTATTCATTTACTTTATCATCTAATTATTTAATTCAACAATAATCTAAAATTTATTTATTTGTTTCAAAAATTTTTCATTCGAAATTCAATTCAATAATTCTCCTAATTTATTTATTTTTTTTTGTGTGGGTTTTAATTCGTAATAGAAATAATAATTTATTTTAGTTCATGATAGAATAATAAATACATTGTTTTGTATTTATTTTTAATTCATAGTTAAAGATAATAATTCGATATTTAATTTAATAAATTATTCGATTATATTTTTTTCTTTTATTTTTTTCTTTCTATTTTTATTTTCTTTCTTTATTTTAATTAATTTAAAATAAAATACTATGAAAATTAAAATAAACAATTAATTGATATAAAGGATTGTTTTTATGTATGTTTTTTTGTTTTTTTTTTTGAAATAAATATATATATATATATATTCAGTTCAGGCTGCAACAATAAGTTAAATTCATATTTATGTTGCATAACATTGCAGGTGATTAAGTGATTTTCTCGGTGGCATACTTCTTGGCTTATTCTGTAAAGCTTAAGAAGAACTTCATTTGGCGCGACCGCAAGCTTGAAAGCTCTTCTCAAATTTTGCTTCTCTTATTTAAAGTTTTAAGAGAGCGGCTCTGCACACTTCTTTTCTTTCTTTCCTTAATTACAATATTTATTTAAATTCTCATTATCACCGTTTCACTTAATCACTAGCTATAGAGATAAATAATAAATAGGGTGTTAGTAAAGGTCTTAAGGGATGCACTTACATTTTCTCCTCGACGTCCAAAAGATCTTTTGCCGTGATGAGAGCTGCATCAAGAATATTTATTCTTTCTTAAGCTGTGGGGGTTTGTTAAATAGGGTATGATGTTTTGATAATAATGTTCTGTATTTTTTTTTTTTTTTTTTTTTGTTGTTTATTACAACTTTTATTTGGTTTAGATGTAACCTTTTGTTTTAGCTTGAACTTGACTAAATTTCGAATACAAGATAACTTGACACATTTTTTTTCTCTAAGTTTTTTTTTTTTTTTTTTTTTTTTATTAATTTAACTTAGTTTTAACCTTTTAACTTTCCATCTGGAATATAATTTTTCTGTGTCTCTTATTATTACGTCTGCTATATTATTTAAATAATAATAAGTTTTTAAACGATGCGTGTTTAAGTCACCACGTGCAATTCGGTTTTATTAAATGTTTGTGGCAGTGTATGTCTTTGTGCTGTGCATATCACTGTGATATTATATAACTTTTCTTTCGGCTTTCTTTGTCTTTTTATTTGCACGATTTTATTATTTTATTTTAATAAGAAAATCGAGTTTGTAGCTATAGTTAATCACTTCTTTGGATTTTGTAATTTAACATAGCGTAGCTTTAAATTGTTACTTTAGTTCGATGTTATAAAAGAAATAGAAATCGGCACTTGCTCATTGCTGGGGCTGCTGTGGACGGCTCGTCGCTCAATTGAAAACGGAGGTAAGGTTATGTTGCGCTACTCCGCGTGGTTTCGTGGTCTCATAGTCTCGGATTGCATAACTGCATCCTCCTCTTCAGGCACCCAGGGGATTTAGTTAGCGGCGACTCAATAGTGTGTGTTCTTTTTGTTACACATTATGAGCCGACTAAGGATTCGGATTTTATAAAATTTGCGAGTCGAGATTATTATAATTTTTCTATAATCAGACTGTACGACTCCCGACTGTTTCCCGGCGCGACGTCTGGACGCCACGAGATCCAAAAACTCTCTGCCTTGCCGAACCAATGCCCAGCATTCGAGATATCGTCTGATCTTGCCGAACTATCTCGGCTTCAAAAAAAAAATGCAAGAGTTGCATTTTTCTACTAGTGAGCGAGCTACTAAACGGGCTGCGCTATAGGTGGCGCTAGCCAAAAGCTTAGCTTGTTTCGCATATAATTTGAATCGCATAATTCTAGGCATAAAAAAAACAATTCTGAGGCAAGCGCACTACATTTTCCCCCCACTAAAATCACGCTTTATGTGGAACACAGCGAGCGGGATACACGCTTGCACGTTTAGGATTACTGTTTAATACCTTTGGCGTGGAAGATGCCAACAAGGCATCCTTGACGGTCTTCGAGCTCGTAATATAGCTTCCCAACTCTTTTTCGCACTCGGGATTTCGCAAAGTTTGGTGCTAATTTCGCACTGTAACCATTTTTAAAGTCGCTTTGCTGAAAGTTTCGCCTAAAAACTTCTTGCCCCACTTTAAAGGATACTTCGTTAGCTCGCAAATTGTAAGCCTTTGCATTGCGGGCATACTGTGTCTGCATCGTAGTGGTTGCCTGGCTACGCAACAGATCAAATGAATCTTCCCGACTAAACTGAATACCTCGATCGTCCAACATACTTAAGGTTCTTAGTAGTTTGTAACTTTTTCCGTTTGTGATCATATGCTGGCCAAACGCTAGTTTGTAAGCGCTGGTTTTAATAGATAAATGGAAGCTTGAGCGAAGTGCGCAATTTATGCTACTAAGTTTTTCATCCCAGTTACGTTGGTCTTGACTTACATAAGCTTTTATGGCTGAAAGGACATATCTATTGACTCTTTCAGAGGCATTAGCCTGAGGTGAATACAATGCTGTATATGTATGGCAGATATTATATTTTTCTAACAAGGAATTGAATATTTTTGACTTAAACTGAACTCCATTGTCAGAGACAACAGTTTCTGGAATTCCGAAACAATGGAAAATATCTTCTTCCATGTAGTTTCTGACAGCTTCTGCAGTAAATTTCTTGACGGGCTTTAAGAATGGAAATTTTGACATATGGTCTAATACGACAAATATTCCGATATTTCCAGATTTACTGCGCGGATATGGTCCTAGAAAATCTACATACAACTTCTGAAAGAATCTCAATGACTGGCCTGCGTGTCCCAATATTGGCTTCATTGATCTATTGGAATGCTTAGTGGATTTGCCAACGTCACAAGCATTAATGAAGTTTTTAACATCTGTGACCATGTTAGGCCAATAAAAGTACCTTCTGAGTCTCTCTAACGTTTAATTTATTCCCCCGTGCGCATGCAAGACACTATCATGAGCTGCTCTCAAGCGGACAATATTAACGCTCGCGGAACCCAAAGTTTCCAGCAAAAATCATCTGCAACTTTCACGTCAGCCGTGTGTTCAGCTCTGCGAAAAATATAATCGTTTTCGATTTTAAGATCTGGCAAGGACGAATGGTTCTGACGAATTTTGTTTTTGAGATCCGTATACTCAGGGATTTAAACTCGGGCGAATCTAAGTCAACTATAAGACTATTAAGTGAGATAGACGACAAATCTTCAGTATAAGTACGCGATAGTGCATCCGGCACAATGTTTTGACTGCCTTTCTTGTGCTGAATTTTAAATGTAAAACCTTGTAGTTTTAGAGACCATCTAGCCAATCTCGAACTGAGGTCTGCCTGCGTCATAAGCCATTTTAAAGAGGCATGATCAGTAATAATAGTAAACTCCTGGCCTTCAACATAAACTCTAAATTTTTTTTACCGCTAAAACTGCAGCATAACACTCCTTTTCTGTGACCGTATATTGCCTTTGGCATCGATTGAGTTTTTTAGACATAAATGCAATCGGTATGTCATCACCTTGGCTGTTTTTCTTCATTAACACTGCACCAACGCCGGTATGACTGGCATCACAATTAATAGCAAAGGGTTCAGAAAAATTAGGACTATGCAATATAGGAGCGGAACACATATGACTTTTTAAAGACTCGAAAGCCCGTTGAGCGTCTTCAGTCCATTCAAACTTTCGCTTGGACTTAAGGGTATCCAACAATGGCGACGAAATAGCGGCATAGTTCCTGATAAATGTATGGTACCAGCCTGTCATGCCAAGAAACCTGCGAACTTGTTTCATTGATCGCGGTATCCGAAAATCTCTAACGGCTGATATTTTGTCGTGATCAGTGCTAATGAGGCCATTGCCAATTACGTGTCCTAAATATTTGACTTCTCGTCGGCAAAATTTGCTTTTTTTCGACATTAAGAGTGAGATTGGCACGAGTAAAATGAGAAGCCATAATCGACAAAACTTGGAGATGACGCTCAAAGGTATCTGAAATAATTAGTAAGTCATCCTCATTGCGCAAATGCGTGGGGACTTTTTTGTCCATAAGCCGAGACATAGTATGGGGAGCATTTGTCAGTCCAAATGGCATAACAACAAACTCATATAACGGGCGACCCGGAACTGTAAAAGCAGTCTTGTCTCTAGAGTTCGGATCGAGAGGAATTTGCCAGAAGGCATCCTTTAGATCCAGACTTGTCACGTACTCCGCTTTCGGCAATCTGCTTAAAATACCGTCAATCAAAGGCAGTGAATATGCGTCTTTGACAGTTACATCATTTACTTTTCGGCTATCAATACATAGTCTGACTTTCCCAGGTTTCTTTACTAATACCACAGGAGATGACCATGAGCTATTAGACTCTTGAATTACTCCCAATTGTAGCATCCTGTCTAACTCTTCGTACATAAGCTTCTCG
Organism: Scaptomyza flava; assembly: GCA_030179655.1. NCBI lineage: Eukaryota > Metazoa > Arthropoda > Insecta > Diptera > Drosophilidae > Scaptomyza > Scaptomyza flava. The sequence goes on from JARNME010000128.1 coordinate 116,202, forward strand.
GTTGCAGGCGAAACGGCATAGTGACGTTGTTTGATCGGCTTAGCATGTGCTACATCTATTGCATGGGTGATTAATGAGGTCCTGCCTAATTCTTTTTGGGCAAATGAAGGGAATAACTTAATCGTTCTTTGCAATTGTTGGCGCTGAGCAGGCGTGATTTCCTTCATTGTAGGATTTTCAAGCGAAGATATAACAAAATTTTGAGCCATAAGGTGTACGGGTAATAATCAAAAACTGTCCAAAAATCAATACCTAGGTAAAGATCAGCTGCTAAAGACGGCACTAAATATAAACATATATTTTTAGTTTCACCTCGGTACGTTACTTCTGTAACCAGTTTACCTATAATTTGTTGCTTTTTTCCCGTCAGCTGTTTTTACTTTCGATAACATTGGCTTATAACTCAAATTTTCAAGCAGAAGCTCACCAGCAAGTTTTCCACCGATACAGCTAATGGAAGCTCCAGTGTCCATTAACCCAACTATAGTTCTTCCAAAAGCAACACCTGAGCATGCGTGCGTGAGTTGTTTGGAATTGCTATTATCGAGGCTAAGATGGAATTTTGTTCTACCCGACGCTTGCATTTAAAATCTGTTTGGCGACTTTTTGAACGGATTTTTCGGAAGTTTGGTTGTTCAACATTAGTGTTGAAAGTTAAGTCAGGGTGAGGGGATCTTTCTGGTTGGAATAAAGTTTCAGTTAATAAATTCTTTATTCGGTGTTGGTAGCTTTGCTGACCAGTTGTCTGCGTGCACTTTTCTGCGGTGCGCGCTGGCTCAAGTTTTTTGACGCGTTTGAGCTACAGTTTCTGCAACTAGGCTTGTAAGTGTCTGCTTTCCCACAACCATAACAAAATACTCTGCACTCTGCCATGCACTCTTGATACCGGTGACCTTTTTCAGCACAACTCAAACACGATATATACACTGCTGATACATCAAACTCCATATCAGGCTCGTCTTTCACGTGAGACAACTCCTCACATTCAGTTTCTGACATGGCATTGACATGGCGAGGCATAAGTCTAGAAGAAGGTACGGACTGTTTGGGTTTAGGTAAAGATTGTAAGAAAATCTCTCGAGTACGCACTAAATGTCGTAGAGCCTTTACGGAGCTAGCCGGCTCGTACAATATATTATGTTGCACCTCACTCAATAAATTAGCTCTCAAGGTTTCTACCAAAGATTTTTCGGACATGGGCTCGGACAGTTTGTCAGCAAGCGAAGCTATAACACCATAAAAATCGTCAAACGATTCGTTTGGAAGCTGTTTACGGCGTTCTATTTCGGTTCGAATGTTTCTATCAGTACGGTCGTCCTTAAATTGACCACGCAGAGCTACGCACAATTCTGGCCAGTAAACCTCTGAAACGCTTTTGTGATATCGCCAGTACCATTCACTGGCGCTTCCGTCGAACAGATTACTTGCATATCTGGCTGTCAAATCAAAATTCCCATCCAAGGTTTGCTTGGTCAAAGCTTCTACCCGATATATAAAATCATCAATGGACATGGTAGCCTTCCCAGTGAACCTAATTTTCCAATTTGCCATTATTTGACTAACCCGATCTGGTCGGATGTATGAACCTACTTCACCCCTACTAGGCGCTGGTGCTGCGGAATACGATCTAGTATCACCATGCATATGGTTTGCCGAAGGTGGTGAATTATGGGTCTCTTAGGGAATCCTTGCCGATTGACTATGAATTGATCCAGAGGTTGGCTGCTTTGCCGTTGGCAGCCGAAGAATTTGCTCCATAGCTTGTGGCCCTGCTTCAACCGAAGAGTGCGCTTGCAATGGAGATAGAATAACTAAATCTGCTGCTGGGCTGACCCGTAAACTGACTGCTAAAGCTTGTACTATTTTATTGGTTTGCTCAGCTAAAGTGCTAGCAATAAGTCGAGACTGTTCCAGCATGGCCACTCTCAAGGCTTCGGTGATTGATTGGGTCAACTCTGCCATATTCGGAATGACTTGCTGTATGCTTGCTGAACCCTGACACAGGTTAGCTTCCTCGGAGTTGCGCATTTCGTAGTCTTCAAAATTTGTAACTCGTCTCGCCTGCGATCTAGTCTGTAAGGACTGACACGTGCTGGCCACATCGGATTTGAAGTGGATGGACCTGATGGACTAAGATTATCAGTTGACGCCGAACTCAGTTGTGCTAGACTTTCTTGGCAGACAGGGCAGACTTTCTTCTAACCGACCTTGGTGTGGAAGCACGCTCGGTGAAAATTGTGTCTACACGAGGTTGCCAATAATTGGGCTTGATACACGATTATTTCTGAGCATATACAACAATGTTTCCCAGTGTCGCTTGTTCTTGTTAAATTCTCGACGCTATGGGACAAAACCATATCGAAAAGGACAAGAAAATGTAATTGTTTAAGTAATGTTGAGAACTATATCATAAAATTGTAACGGTTCTCGATAGATAAAAAATATGCAAAATGAAAGATAAAGACAAGAAACTTTTATGTTATCAAAATATCGATAATTTTCTGGGAATCATGCGAACAACAAAGAGTCGGAATAACTCTTTTACCCAAAAGCAATATGCGAAAATACCTAAGATAAGTAAAAAGAAGGGAAAAGGAAGGTCATCTTGAGCCCTACTTTTACATTGTGGCGGATTACAAAAACAAATATGAATTAAGGCTTTCGGTACACCGAACGTTGGTACCTGTCTATACAGAAGTACCGGATTGGTTTATGATAAACTCAGATGAAAATAAATATAGGGGATGGCTGCAGCTAAATAATCCACAAATCCAATGTGCTACCTATAACACTCCACCTAATTATTAAAACCAGAGGTTGCTATAATGAAAAAAAAAAATTCTAAACTGTCTGTTAATTCGCGGCGGATGTATGTTTTATCCTTGTTATCCTTGTCCAGGCAAAATTACTTAAGTTTTGAAGGAAAAGGGAGGCTGGTAACTGCTTAAAACAGGTGTACCATTCGGGTTTTAAATATAAGCAACTGTAAATAGTTGGAAGGCATGACTGCAGCTCAATACTACGCGAATTCAATAATCAACTTCCAATAATATAACAAGCTAATTAAAACACGGATTGACTTGTAAACTAGACTATGACAACGGAGCTATAACCACTTAAAGTCATAACATGTCCAGTAAGGCTTAGCCTAGTCACAGATGCTATTCGGCTATATATGCTATATATTACGCTACATCAAGATATCGCTGGGATATCTTTATCCAAAGCATTTACCCAAGAGCTAAGGAAAGGTTAGACTTAGAAAGGGGTAAGAAAGGCAATAGTATTGAATTACCAAGGTAAGGTCAGTGTCAGGTGTTGGTCACTTTTTCTACCTAAGGTTGGGGTTAACCTAACGTCGTTAAACGAACGTTCGGACCCCACGTTGGGCGCCATAAAATTAATATATGTAGAATGTTACGTTGATCTACGAGCGGCTGTTATTTGTACTCAAGGAGAGGGTGCACGCGCTGGCTCCGGCTGTATGGTTGGTAGATGGGGCAGGTTCAAATATTTTTTTTGTTTTCCTTGCACTTCTTTCTCGCGGCGCTACTACTATTAATTTCATTTAATCGCGTGCGGACCCTGGTAATATCGTCTAAAATAAGAGGAAAAAGAAGGGGAAAAAGAGGGACAGGGTATGTGGTATTTCTCATAATTGGCGACACTCTAGGGCTGTCGTTTGGCTGTGCTGGACCGGTGTTGTTGTCACAGCTGTTGCCCACCCTTCCATGATCATCATAATCCGGCAATACAAGGTAGTTGATGATCCCTATGCAAACGATCACCTAATTTGTTTTCTTTTCCTTATGCCGCGACATGATTCCCATAATAAGAAGAACTTAAAGATTCATTTTACTAAACGTTATACGCAATAAATTTATTTATAACAAGCATGATGATGTAGTTCTTAATTCCTAGTAATGTAATATTTATTCATTTACTTTATCATCTAATTATTTAATTCAACAATAATCTAAAATTTATTTATTTGTTTCAAAATCTTTCATTCGAAATTCAATTCGGTTCAATTCAACAATTCTCCTAATTTATTTTTTTTTTTTGTGTGGGTTTTAATTCGTAATAGAAATAATAAATTTATTTTAGTTCATGATAGAATAATATATATATTGTTTTGTATTTATTTTTAATTCATAGTAAAAGATAATAATTCGATATTTAATTTAATAAATTATTCGATTATATTTTTTTCTTTTATTTTTTTCTTTCTATTTTTATTTTCTTTCTTTATTTTAATTAATTTAAAATAAAATACTATGAAAATTAAAATAAACAATTAATTGATATAAAGGATTGTTTTTATGTATGTTTTTTTTTTTTTTTTTTTTTTTTGAAATAAATATATATATATATATATATATATATATTCATTTCAGGCTGCAACAATAAGTTAAATTCATATTTATGTTGCATAACATTGCAGGTGATTAAGTGATTTTCTCGGTGGCATACTTCTTGGCTTATTCTGTAAAGCTTAAGAAGAACTTCATTTGGCGCGACCGCAAGCTTGAAAGCTCTTCTCAAATTTTGCTTCTCTTATTTAAAGTTTTAAGAGAGCGGCTCTGCACACTTCTTTTCTTTCTTTCCTTAATTACAATATTTATTTAAATTCTCATTATCACCGTTTCACTTAATCACTTGCTATAGGGATAAATAATAAATAGGGTGTTAGTAAAGGTCTTAAGGGATGCACTTACATTTTCTCCTCGACGTCCAAAGATCTTTTGCCGTGATGAGAGCTGCATCAAGAATATTTTATTCTTTCTTAAGCTGTGGGGGTTTGTTAAATAGGGTATGATGTTTTGATAATAATGTTCTGTATTTTTTTTTTTTTTTTTTGTTGTTTATTACAACTTTTAATTGGTTTAGTTGTAACCTTTTGTTTTAGCTTGAACTTGACTAAATTTCGAATACAAGATAACTTGACACATTTTTTTTCTCTAAGTTTTTTTTTTGTTCTTTTTTTATTAATTTAACTTAGTTTTAACCTTTTAACTTTCCATCTGGAATATAATTTTTCTGTGTCTCTTATTATTACGTCTGCTATATTATTTAAATAATAATAAAGTTTTAAACGATGCGTGTTTAAAGTCACCACGTGCAATTCGGTTTTATTAAATGTTTGTGGCAGTGTATGTCTTTGTGCTGTGCATATCACTGTGATATTATATAACTTTTCTTTCGGCTTTCTTTGTCTTTTTATTTGCACGTTTTTATTATTTTATTTTAATAAGAAAAATCGAGTTTGTAGCTATAGTTAATCACTTCTTTGGATTTTGTAATTTAACATAGCGTAGCTTTAAATTGTTACTTTAGTTCGATGTTATAAAAGAAATAGAAATCGGCACTTGGTCATTGCTGGGGCTGCTGTGGACGGCTCGTCGCTCAATTGAAACGCAACATAACCTTACGCGCTACTCCGCGTGGTTTCGTGGTCTCATAGTCTCGGATTGCATAACTGCATCCTCCTCTTCAGGCACCCAGGGGATTTAGTTAGCGGCGACTCAATAGTGTGTGTTCTTTTTGTTACACATTATGAGCCGACTAAGGATTCGGATTTTATAAAATTTGCGAGTCGAGATTATTATAATTTTTCTATAATCAGACTGTACGACTCCCGACTTTTTCCCGGCGCGACGTCTGGCCGCCACGAGATCCAAAAACTCTCTGCCTTGCCGAACCAATGCCCAGCATTCGAGATATCGTCAGATCTTGCCGAACTATCTCGGCTTCAAAAAAAAATGCAAGAGTTGCATTTTTCTACTAGTGAGCGAGCTTCTAAACGGGCTGCGCTATAGGTGGCGCTAGCCAAAAGCTTAGCTTGTTTCGCATATAATTTGAATCGCATAATTCTAGGCATAAAAAAAAACAATTCTGAGGCAAGCCCACTACATACCCCGTTTTTATTGTGGAGTGTATGGAACCGATAGCTGCCTCCTTATGCCTGCAGATCTAAGATACTCATAAAAATCTTTATTGATGTATCAGTACCGTTATCGCTCCTGACGCACTTCACACTCAAGCCTGTCTGACGCTCTAGCATTGCAATGTGGTCTTTTAACAATTTGCTCACCTCTGATTTGCGCTTTATAAAATACACATGTACAAACCGACTCTTGTCATCTATTACAGTGAGAAAATATCTGCACCTGCCATTTGATGCTTTGCTTATAGGCCCACACACATCGCTATGCAACAACTCCAATAACTCAGTTGCCCTTGTGTGCGACTTTTCGAATGGCTTCACATGACACTTATTCTTTATGCAGTTTATGCAATCCACAAGTCCATCTGAGGAATCTTATGTCAATCCTCGAACCATATCCTTACTTTTTAGTTCATGCAGACTTTGCAAATTTAAATGACCATAGCGCTTATGCCATTTAAACAACTCATTCTTAGCTTGTGACATACACAACTTTTCGTTACTCTTTGTTTCACAGAGAAACAGTTCACTGACCTTTTAAGCCTTTATTATCAAATATTTTTGCAACATCAGGGTAAAAATTTACTGAGCAACCATTTGCTACTGCCTTTCCAACCGAAACAAAATTGCATTGCAATCCTGGCACATATAAAACCTCTCGCAGTGTAATTGTGTAGTCACACAGGCTGCGCACAACCACTGTACTACGGCAGCTCGCCGATATGTAGTCTTTTCCCGCCAGTTCGATCTTTTCTGTGTATTGTTCGAACTCATCAACTCAAACATCGCCGTTCAGACTTCTGTTCGTAGCAACACCAGCAAACGAACGCTGTTTTTTCGCCGTCGTTGCCATTCTTCTCATAACTCTGTTTATTTCTTTCCTTGCAATCTCTCTCGTTTCTGTTTCTCTCGTTGTCGCCTTCCTTCTTTGTGCAATGTTTCGCGAAGTGCTCTTTTTGGGCTCACTTGACTCACTCTTTTAAGATCACGGCGTCTGTCAACCGTTGCTCCGTTATTCTCTCTACCCTTATGTCCTACCGAGCGCGCCGAAAATGCCTGTACGCTATCGTTGTGATTGCTGCTTTTGCGCAGCTCGTTCTCCAGTTTGCAGTTTGCCAGTTTGCATTTTACTACATGTTATTTTGGTAAATCATCACGCGCTTCCAATGCAACCAATAAGTTCTCATAGGATGAAGGTAGACTTGCCAATAACATAATGACAACTAATTCCTCTGGCAATGTAAAGCCTATTTGCGATAGCTTGTCGACTATACCCACAAACTCATTGACATGCCCTTGAACTGAATTTCCCTCCGCCATACGTTTATTTATCAATTGCTTGAACAATGTTACCTTGCGCACAGGTCCCGATGGTCTGTGTAGCTTTTCCAGCTCGCTCCATATCCCATGTGCCGTGACGCACTGTTTGATTGAGCTAATCTGCGACTCACTTATTGACAAAAACAGTACAGCCATAGCTTTGTCGTTCTGACTCTTCCATGTCTTATACTCTGCGCTAGCCTGATCTTCTGGTACAGCTTCCGTATTGTACACGACTGACCACAAATCTTGATGAACCAACACACTGCGTACAAGCAGCATCAGGTGTCGCAGTTGCTATCATCCAATTTCTCAATGTTGTACAGGGAACTCATTGTCGCTTTTCTCTATTATTTTGTCTTAAACTTCGGTACTCATAAACAGTAACTTTTACTGTCTTTTGCTCTTATCTTTTTGCATGTTATTCGCAAGCCTGGGACCATAACCTGTTGGCAGTGCGCTCGAGAACAAAAGACATATACAACGTTTGGTTGTTCGTGAAAGACTGATCAACTTATTTTATTTGCAAGTAGAAAACGATTCAACTTATCGAGTACATCGATATACATAATACATTATAGGATTGTCAACTCAACAAACGTCAACTTTATACATTTTTAACTTGAATTTACTTTCCGATTTTTTTATTATTTTATTTTAATTAATTTTAATTTCAACTTTTAATTTTATTTAAATTTAAATTAAATTGGATTTAATGTCAGCTGATCTTAGTTTACAATAAACATATAAATAAACAAATAAACAAATGTGTAGTCGGAATAGGCGGAATTGCTATTGATCTGAGCAAGATGGAGTCAATTCTTAATTGGCCTGTACCAAAGTCTCTAAAGCAGACCCGGGGTTTTTAAGGTTTAGCAGGGTGGTAAGGAAGGTTTGTTTTATTTTATATTTATTATTATTATTTTATATCCGATTTACTATCGGGTAAAAGCAAGTTTGTATGGACAGATGGTGCACAAAAATCGTTTTTACAGCTGAAAAACTTACAGCACCTGCATATCTATCCCAGTTATAACTGAGTGTTCGCTTCTTAGTGACCTTAACTCTATCAAACCAGGCTATCTGCCTGGTCCGGGTGGAGTGCCAAGCTGTATACTTAGGTACTGTGCGGAATCACTTTGCAAACCCTTACATAAATTATTAAACTTGTCGGTTGACTCAACAGTGTTTCCTGCTATATGGAAGGAACCTTTTATCATTCCACTCCATAAAAATTCTTCTATGTCTAACGTTAAAAGTTATAGGGGTATATCCAAGTTGGCCGCCATTCCTAAAGTCTTTGAAAAAATTATATGTTCTCAACTGCAACACTCATGTAGTTCAATTATATCGCCTTATCAACACGGTTTTGTTAGGCGTAGATCTACTACCACTAACCTTCTTGAATTCACTTCGCTTGTTATCAAAGGGTTTCAGGAAAAATGCAAACTGACGTTGTTTAAACCAATTTTAGTAAGGCATTTGATTCTTTTAGTCATTCTCTGTTGCTTCAAAAATTAAATATTATTGGATTTCCATCAAAACTCGAATTGTGGCTTTCGGAGTACTTGTGTGGTCGAACACAAAAATTAGTTTTTAAATCGTCTGTATCTAAACCCATTTTTGTTACCTCTGGTGTACCCCAGGGTAGTCTCCTTGGACCTTTGCTTTTTAATTTGTTTATTAACGATCTTCCAGCAGTTATTACTAACTCTTTTGTATACATGTTTGCTGATGATGTGAAGCTATGTTTCACCTCTAATGATGCTTCCCTAATTAATTTACTACAGTCGGATTTAGGTGCATTGTCAGCCTGGTGTCGTTTTAACTTACTCAATCTCAATTGTTCAAAATGTAAAGTCATGTCTTTTTGTAGAAGTTCCCCTCATAATGCCCACTACTTGCTTGATGCTTCACCACTTGACCGCGTGGTTGAAATTAAAGAATTAGGCATTATTCTTATTATTATTATTAACCAGGATAGAATTGAATCTGTGCAGAAGAAGTTTCTTCTATTTGCCCTTAGAAATTATAACTGGGTTCCTGGAGTTGACTAACCCCCGTATTCAAGTAGACTCCTTTTAATAAATCTTCCCTCCCTGTTAAACCGTAGAACTATGCATGAAGTATTATACATTACTAACCTACTTAATGGTGAAATCGAATCATCAGTTCTTTTTAGTCGAATTAAATTAAGGTCTCAATTAGATCTTCACGTTACTTTTTACCCCTTAGCCTTGATCGTTGCTTCAGCAACTATTTAATTCATGAACCATTTAGTGTTATATGTTCTGACTATAACAAACTTTATTCTCTTGTCTCCCAACGCCAGTTCTAAAGAGATCGATCCTTTTTGCTTTATCTAATCGTAACCACTAATTCCTAATCTAACGCTGGTCTGATTGGGTTTTTCTGGGTTTTCCCCAATCCAGCAACAAATGTTGGACCACTAATTTTATTGTTGAATTTCCCAGATCTTTAACGTTGCTGGCAGTGCGCTCGAGAACAAAAGACATCTACAACGTTTGGTTGTACGTGAAAGACTGATCGACTTATTTTATGTGCAAGTAGTAAACGGTTCAACTTATCGAGTACATCGATATACATAATACATTATAGGATTGTCAGCTCAACTCTTCTCCCCAATTCATAAACGTATTCAATTATTTTAGGCCGAGCAATGCAGTACATTTTACATGATTTACCTTTGATAAATCCTTAGTTAATATGTCGGCAATCATTTCTTGAGTCGGACAGTACTTTAAATCAATTACATTTTGTTCATAGCTGTTTGTTACATGGTGTTATTTAACATATATATATATATATATTTATCAATATATTTACTTCTAGCGTGATATACTGGATTTCTTACAGGATTTATAGCGCTAACATTATCGCCATGTACAGTAACGCAATTTAGTTTGAAAAACAATTTCATTTCATTTGCTATTTTGCTTAAGTAAATAGATTCCTTTGTAGCATCAAAAAGAGCCATGTATTCTGCCTCCGTACTGCTGAGCGCAACTCACTTGTGCTTCTTTGATGTCCATGAAAATACAGAACTGCCCCACACGTATGCGTAGCCTGTATAGGACTTCCTTTCCGTTGAATCGCCTGTCCAATCTGCATCTCTTATAGACTAACGTCAGATCTGCTGTAGAGTGCAGATACCGCTGCACCTGCTTTGCCGCTGCTAGGTGCTCGCAGTAAGGATCCGAGTTCCTTTGGGATAGTTTGCACACAATGACAGATTGATACTCCACTTATCAACACGCTTGCACTTATCGCTCTGACAGAGTATGCTTCTTCTGGCCAACATGAATCGCACCGGTCTCGTCTTCTCATTTTACTTCCAGACTAAGAAAGTTGGCGACTGCTCCTTTATCAACAACCTGAAATTCAGAAGCAAGAGCATTTTTAGTTGCTACCATCTCACCCATGTCTGAGCACGCCAACAGCAGGTCATCAACGTAGACAGCAATCACGTTGATCGATTTCGACTTTGAAGTCTTCGTGTACAGGCATGGCTCGCTTGCACATGCCCTGTAGCTAATCCTTTTCAAAACGGCATCTAGAGTTTGATTCCAGACACGGCCTGCTTGTTTTAAGCCGTACAGCGATTTCTTAAGCTTCAGCACTTCTCCTGACTTCTTGGCATAGTGCTCCGGTTGAGTCATGTAGACCTCCTCCTCTAGATCGCCACATAGGTATGCGCCAGACATTCATATTCGGCCATACGTATAGTAGCGTAGCGAACCACTGGTGAGTATGTCTCGTCGTAGTCAATACCATATTTTTGACTGCACCCAATAGGCTTTTGACCTGCTGGTAGTTTCACCAGTTCCCACGAGTTGTTACGTATCAAAGCGTCATATTCACTTTGCATCGCCGATTCCCACTGATCAGCCTGAGGACTCGCTAGTGCTTGTTGTACCGTTACAGGTATTTCGATGTTGCTGTTAAACATAATTTTTACCATATTATATTGTTCACTTGGCCGTCTCTACTGATCTTTACATCACCTATGATTTTATCATACAAACGATAAGCCTTTGAGGTATCCGAGTAACCGACCATTACATACTCTTTGCCCTTCTCTTGGATTTTTTTCTTTGGGTCTTTATCTAGAGCAACTGCAATGCACCCAAACACTCTCAAGTGTTTAACTACTGGCTTGTGTCCATTAAACAGCTCGAATGGCGTTTTGCCATCAATAGCTTTTGTGGGCGATCGGTTTCTTAAATACGCTGCACATGCTACAGCCTCCGCCCAAAAACTTTCATTTTTTCCTGCTGCGTTTATCATTGTTCTTGCCATTTCTACTAGGGTTCTATTAAAGCGTTCTGCTACCCCGTTTTATTGTGGAGTGTATGGAACCGATAGCTGCCTCCTTATGCCTGCAGATCTAAGATACTCATAAAAATCTTTATTGATGTATTCAGTACCGTTATCGCTCCTGACGCAGTTCACACTCAAGCCTGTCTGACGCTCTAGCATTGCAATGTGGTCTTTTAACAATTTGCTCACCTCTGATTTGCGCTTTATAAAATACACATGTACAAACCGACTCTTGTCATCTACTCCAATAACTCAGTTGCCCTTGTGTGCGACTTTTCGAATGGCTTCACATGACACTTATTCTTTATGCAGTTTATGCAATCCACAAGTCCATCTGTGGAATCTAATGTCAGTCCTCGAACCATATCCTTACTTTTAGTTCATGCAGACGTTGCAAATTTAAATGACCATAGCGCTTATGCCATTTAAACAACTCATTCTTAGCTTGTGACATACACAACTTTTCGTTACTCTTTGTTTCACAGAGAAACAGTTCACTGACCTTTTTGGCCGATAATATTAGTAAGCCTTTATTATCAAATATTTTTGCAACATCAGGGTAAAAATTTACTGAGCAACCATTTGCTACTGCCTTTCCAACCGAAACAAAATTGCATTGCAATCCTGGCACATATAAAACCTCTCGCAGTGTAATTGTGTAGTCACACAGGCTGCGCACAACCACTGTACTACGGCCGCTCGCCGATATGTAGTCTTTTCCCGCCAGTTCGATCTTTTCTGTGTATTGTTCGAACTCATTAACTCAAACATCGCCGTTCAGACTTCTGTTCGTAGCAACACCAGCAAACGAACGCTGTTTTTCGCCGTCGTTGCCATTCTTCTCATAACTCTGTTTATTTCTTTCCTTGCAATCTCTCTCGTTTCTGTTTCTCTCGTTGTCGCCTTCCTTCTTTGTGCAATGTTTCGCGAAGTGTTCTTTTTGGGCTCACTTGACTCACTCTTTTAAGATCACGGCGTCTGTCAACCGTTGCTCCGTTATTCTCTCTACCCTTCTGTCCTACCGAGCGCGCCGAAAATGCCTGTACGCTATCGTTTTGATTGATTTTGCGCAGCTCGTTCTCCTCTGCCAGTTTGCATTTTACTACATGTAATTTTGGTAAATCATCACGTGCTTCCAATGCAACCAATAAGTTCTCATAGGATGAAGGTAGACTTGCCAATAACATAATGACAACTAATTCCTCTGGCAATGTAAAGCCTATTTGAGATAGCTTGTCGACTATACCCACAAACTCATTGACATGCCCATGAACTGAATTTCCCTCTGCCATACTTTTATTTATCAATTGCTTGAACAATGTTACCTTGCGCACAGGTCCCGATGGTCTGTGTAGCTTTTCCAGCTCGCTCCATATCCCATGTGCCGTGACGCACTGTTTGATTGAGCTAATCTGCGACTCACTTATTGACAAAAACAGTACAGCCATAGCTTTGTCGTTCTGACTCTTCCATGTCTTATACTCTGCGCTAGCCTGATCTTCTGGTACAGCTTCCGTATTGGACACGACTGACCACAAATCTTGATGAACCAACACACTGCGTACAAGCAAGCATCAGGTGTCGCAGTTGCTATCATCCAATTTCTCAATGTTGTACAGGGAACTCATTGTCGCTTTTCTCTATTATTTTGTCTTAAACTTCGGTACTCAAAAACAGTAACTTTTACTGTCTTTTGCTCTTATCTTTTTGCATGTTATTCGCAAGCCTGGGACCATAACCTGTTGGCAGTGCGCTCGAGAACAAAAGACATATACAACGTTTGGTTGTTCGTGAAAGACTGATCAACTTATTTTATTTGCAAGTAGAAAACGATTCAACTTATCGAGTACATCGATATACATAATACATTATAGGATTGTCAACTCAACAAACGTCAACTTTATACATTTTTAACTTGAATTTACTTTCCGATTTTTTTATTATTTTATTTTAATTAATTTTAATTTCAACTTTTAATTTTATTTAAATTTAAATTAAATTGGATTTAATGTCAGCTGATCTTAGTTTACAATAAACATATAAATAAACAAATAAACAAATGTGTAGTCGGAATAGGCGGAATTGCTATTGATCTGAGCAAGATGGAGTCAATTCTTAATTGGCCTGTACCAAAGTCTCTAAAGCAGACCCGGGGTTTTTAAGGTTTAGCAGGGTGGTAAGGAAGGTTTGTTTTATTTTATATTATTATTATTATTTATATCCGATTTACTATCGGGTAAAAGCAAGTTTGTATGGACAGATGGTGCACAAAAATCGTTTTTACAGCTGAAAAACTTACAGCACCTGCATATATATTCCAGTTATAGCTGAGTGTTCGCTTCTTAGTGACCTTAACTCTATCAAACCAGGCTATCTGGGTACTGTGCGGAGTCACTTTGCAAACCCTTACATAAATTATTAAACTTGTCGGTGGACTCAACAGTGTTTCCTGCTATATGGAAGGAATCTTTATCATTCCACTCCATAAAAATTCTTCTAAGTCTAACGTTAAAAATTATAGGGGTATATCCAAGTTGGCCGCCATTCCAAAAGTCTTTGAAAAAATTATGTGTTCTCAACTGCAACACTCATGTAGTGCAATTATATCGCCTTATCAACACGGTTTTGTTAGGCGTAGATCTACTACCACTAACCTTCTTGAATTCACTTCGCTTGTTATCAAAGGGTTTCAGGAAAAAATGCAAACTGACGTTGTTTAAACCAATTTTAGTAAGGCATTTGACTCTTTAGTCATTCTCTGTTGCTTCAAAAATTAAATATTATTGGATTTCCATCAAAACTCGTATTGTGGCTTTCGGAGTACTTGTGTGGTCGAACACAAAAATTAGTTTTTAAATCGTCTGTATCTAAACCCATTTTTGTTACCTCTGGTGTACCCCAGAGTAGTCTCCTTGGACCTTTGCTATTTAATTTGTTTATTAAAGATCTTCCAGCAGTTATTACTAACTCTTTTGTATAAATGTTTGCTGATGATGTGAAGCTATGTTTCACCTCTAATGATGCTTCCCTAATTAATTTACTACAGTCGGATTTAGGTGCATTGTCAGCCTGGTGTCGTTTAACTTACTCAATCTCAATTGTTCAAAATGTAAAGTCATGTCTTTTTGTAGAAGTTCCCCTCATAATGCCCACTACTTGCTTGATGCTTCACCACTTGACCGCGTGGTTGAAATTAAAGAATTAGGCATTATTCTTATTATTATTATTAACCAGGATAGAATTGAATCTGTGCAGAAGAAGTTTCTTCTATTTGCCCTTAGAAATTTTAACTGGGTTCCTGGAGTTGACTAACCCCCGTATTCAAGTAGACTCCTTTTAATAAATCTTCCCTCCCTGTTAAACCGTAGAACTATGCATGAAGTATTATACATTACTAACCTACTTAATGGTGAAATCGAATCATCAGTTCTTTTTAGTCGAATTAAATTTAAGGTCTCAATTAGATCTTCACGTTACTTTTTACCCCTTAGCCTTGATCGTTGCTTCAGCAACTATTTAATTCATGAACCATTTAGTGTTATATGTTCTGACTATAACAAACTTTATTCTCTTGTCTCCCAACGCCAGTTCTAAAGAGATCGATCCTTTTTGCTTTATCTAATCGTAACCACTAATTCCTAATCTAATCTGGGTTTTCCCCAACCCAGCAACAAATGTTGGACCACTAATTTTATTGTTGAATTTCCCAGATCTTTAACGTTGCTGGCAGTGCGCTCGAGAACAAAAGACATCTACAACGTTTGGTTGTACGTGAAAGACTGATCGACTTATTTTATGTGCAAGCAGTAAACGATTCAACTTATCGAGTACATCGATATACATAATACATTATAGGATTGTCAGCTCAACTCTTCTCCCCAATTCATAAACGTATTCAATTATTTTAGGCCGAGCAATGCAGTACATTTTACATGATTTACCTTTGATATATCCTTAGTTAATATGTCGGCAATCATTTCTTGAGTCGGACAGTACTTTAAATCAATTACATTTTGTTCATAGCTGTTTGTTACATGGTGATATTTAACATATATATATATTTATCAATATATTTACTTCTAGCGTGATATACTGGATTTCTTACAGGATTTATAGCGCTAACATTATCGCCATGTACAGTAACGCAATTTAGTTTGAAAAACAATTTCATTTCATTTGCTATTTTGCTTAAGTCAATAGCTTCCTTTGTAGCATCAAAAAGAGCCATGTATTTTGCCTCCGTACTGCTGAGCGCAACTCACTTGTGCTTCTTTGATGTCCATGAAAATACAGAACTGCCCCACACGTATGCGTAGCCTGTATAGGACTTCCTTTCCGTTGAATCGCCTGTCAAATCTGCATCCGCGTAGCCTTCAATCGGTATAATCGTTCTCTTATAGACTAACGTCAGATCTGCTGTAGAGTGCAGATATCGCTGCACCTGCTTTGCCGCTGCTAGGTGCTCGCAGTAAGGATCCGAGTTCCTTTGGGATAGTTTGCACACAATGACAGATTGATACTCCACTTATCAACACGCTTGCACTTATCGCTCTGACAGAGTATGCTTCTTCTGGCCAACATGAATCGCACCGGTCTCGTCTTCTCATTTTACTTCCAGACTAAGAAAGTTGGCGACTGCTCCTTTATCAACAACCTGAAATTCAGAAGCAAGAGCATTTTTAGTTGCTACCATCTCACCCATGTCTGAGCACGCCAACAGCAGGTCATCAACGTAGACAGCAATCACGTTGATCGATTTCGACTTTGAAGTCTTCGTGTACAGGCATGGCTCGCTTGCACATGCCCTGTAGCTAATCCTTTTCAAAACGGCATCTAGAGTTTGATTCCAGACACGGCCTGCTTGTTTTAAGCCGTACAGCGATTTCTTAAGCTTCAGCACTTCTCCTGACTTCTTGGCATAGTGCTCCGGTTGAGTCATGTAGACCTCCTCCTCTAGATCGCCATATAGGTATGCGCCAGACACATCCAGTTGATGAACGAACAATTCATATTCGGCCATACGTATAGTAGCGTAGCGAACCACTGGTGAGTATGTCTCGTCGTAGTCAATACCATATTTTTGACTGCACCCATTCGCCTCCAAGCGCGCCTTGTAGCGCTCGATTTCTCCAGATAAGTTCCGTTTTATCGTAAACACCCATTTGCATCCAATAGGCTTTTGACCTGCTGGTAGTTTCACCAGTTCCCACGTGTTGTTACGTATCAAAGCGTCATATTCACTTTGCATCGCCGATTCCCACTGATCAGCCTGAGGACTCGCTAGTGCTTGTTGTACCGTTACAGGTATCTTGATGTTGCTGTTAAACATCATATTTACCATATTATATTGTTTACTTGGCCGTCCACGTAATCCAGTCCTGAATATTTTTGGTCTGCCTGGTCCTCTCTTAGCCGCTTTATTCTCCTCCTTCTCGCTTTCCACCTCTTTGGCATTTCTATCTATATCGTTTTGATCTATGGCATTCTCGTTTGCGTCCAGCTCACTTTCCACCTCTTCAGCATTACTATCTAGATCGTTTTTATAAGTGGCATTCTCTTTTGCGTCTAGCTCACTTTCCACCTCTTCAAGCAGCGTCGTGATGTCAGTTATTTCTTTTGGCTCACTCTCTATGAAATAAACGTCTCTACTGATCTTTACATCAACTGTGATTTTATCATACAAACGATACGCCTTTGAGGTATCCGAGTAACCGACCATTACATACTCTTTGCCCTTCTCTTGGAATTTTTTCTTTGGGTCTTTATCTAGAGCAACTGCAATGCACCCAAACACTCTCAAGTGTTTAACTACTGGCTTGTGTCCAGTAAACAGCTCGAATGGCGTTTTGCCATCAATAGCTTTTGTGGGTGATCGGTTTCTTAAATACGCTGCACATGCTACAGCCTCCGCCCAAAAACTTTAATTTTTTCCTGCAGCGTTTATCATTGTTCTTGCCATTTCTACTAGGGTTCTATTAAAGCGTTCTGCTACCCCGTTTTATTGTGGAGTGTATGGAACCGATAGCTGCCTCCTATGCCTGCAGATCTAAGATACTCATAAAAATCTTTATTGATGTATTCAGTACCGTTATCACTCCTGACGCACTTCACACTCAAGCCTGTCTGACGCTCTAGCATTGCAATGTGGTATTTTAACAATTTGCTCACCTCTGATTTGCGCTTTATAAAATACACACGTACAAACCGACTCTTGTCATCTATTACAGTGAGAAAATATCTACACCCGCCATTTGATGCTTTGCTTATAGGCCCACACACATCGCTATGCAACAACTCCAATAACTCAGTTGCCCTTGTGTGCGACTTTTCGAATGGCTTCACATGACACTTATTCTTTATGGAGTTTATGCAATCCACAAGTCCATCTGTGGAATCTAATGTCAATCCTCGAACCATATCCTTACTTTTTAGTTCATGCAGACTATGCAAATTTAAATGACCATAGCGCTTATGCCATTTAAACAACTCATTCTTAGCTTGTGACATATACAACTTTTCGTTACTCTTTGTTTCACAGAGAAACAGTTCACTGACCTTTTTGGCCGATAATATTAGTAAGCCTTTATTATCAAATATTTTTGCAACATCAGGGTAAAAATTTACTGAGCAACCATTGCTACTGCCTTTCCAACCGAAACAAAATTGCATTGCAATCCTGGCACATATAAAACCTCTCGCAGTGTAATTGTGTAGTCACACAGGCTGCGCACAACCACTGTACTACGGCAGCTCGCCGATATGTAGTCTTTTCCCGCCAGTTCGATCTTTTCTGTGTATTGTTCGAACTCATCAACTCAAACATCGCCGTTCAGACTTCTGTTCGTAGCAACACCAGCAAACGAACGCTGTTTTTCGCCGTCGTTGCCATTCTTCTCATAACTCTGTTTATTTCTTTCCTTGCAATCTCTCTCGTTTCTGTTTCTCTCGTTGTCGCCTTCCTTCTTTGTGCAATGTTTCGCGAAGTGCTCTTTTTGGGCTCACTTGAAACATTTAAGATCACAGCGTCTGTCAACCGTTGCTCCGTTATTCTCTCTACCCTTCTGTCCTACCGAGCACGCTGAAAATGTCTGTACGCTATCGTTTTGATTGCTGCTTTTGCGCAGCTCGTTCTCCTCTGCCAATTTGCATTTTACTACATGTAATTTTGGTAAATCATCACGCGCTTCCAATGCAACCAATAAGTTCTCATAGGATGAAGGTAGACTTGCCAATAACATAATGACAACTAATTCCTCTGGCAATGTAAAGCCTATTTGAGATAGCTTGTCGACTATACCCACAAACTCATTGACATGCCCATGAACTGAATTTCCCTCTGCCATACTTTTATTTATCAATTGCTTGAACAATGTTACCTTGCGCACAGGTCCCGATGGTCTGTGTAGCTTTTCCAGCTCGCTCCATATCCCATGTGCCGTGACGCACTGTTTGATTGAGCTAATCTGCGACTCACTTATTGACAAAAACAGTACAGCCATAGCTTTGTCGTTCTGACTCTTCCATGTCTTATACTCTGCGCTAGCCTGATCTTCTGGTACAGCTTCCGTATTGGACACGACTGACCACAAATCTTGATGAACCAACACACTGCGTACAAGCAAGCATCAGGTGTCGTAGTTGCTATCATCCAATTTCTCAATGTTGTACAGTTAACTCATTGTCGCTTTTCTCTATTATTTTGCCTTAAACTTCGGTACTCATAAACAGTAACTTTTACTGTCTTTTGCTCTTATCTTTTTGCATGTTATTCGCAAGCCTGGGACCATAACCTGTTGGCAGTGCGCTCGAGAACAAAAGACATCTACAACGTTTGGTTGTTCGTGAAAGACTGATCAACTTATTTTATTTGCAAGTAGAAAACGATTCAACTTATCGAGTACATCGATATACATAATACATTATAGGATTGTCAACTCAACAAACGTCAACTTTATACATTTTTAACTTAAATTTACTTTCCGATTTTTTATTATTTTATTTTAATTAATTTTAATTTCAACTTTTAATTTTATTTAAATTTAAATTAAATTGGATTTAATGTCAGCTGATCTTAGTTGACAATAAACATATAAATAAACAAATGTGTAGCCGGAATAGGCGGAATTGCTATTGATATGAGCAAGATGGAGTCAATTCTTAATTGGCCTGTACCAAAGTCTCTAAAGCAGACTCGGGGTTTTTAGGTTTAGCAGGGTGGTAAAGAAGGTTTGTTTTATTTTATATATATTATTATTATTTTATATCCGATTTTCTATCGGGTAAAAGCAAGTTTGTATGGACAGATGGTGCACAAAAATCGTTACAGCACCTGCATATATATCCCAGTTATAACTGAGTGTTCGCTTCTTAGTGACCTTAACTCTATCAAACCAGGCTATCTGCCTGGTCCGGATGGAGTGCCAGGCTGTATACTTAGGTACTGTGCGGAATCACTTTGCAAACCCTTACATAAATTATTAAACTGGTCGGTTGACTCAACAGTGTTTCCTGCTATATGGAAGGAACCTTTTATCATTCCACTCCATAAAAATTCTTCTAAGTCTAACGTTAAAAATTATAGGGGTATATCCAAGTTGGCCGCCATTCCTAAAGTCTTTGAAAAAATTATATGTTCTCAACTGCAACACTCATGTAGTTCAATTATATCGCCTTATCAACACGGTTTTGTTAGGCGTAGATCTACTACCACTAACCTTCTTGAATTCACTTCGCTTGTTATCAAAGGGTTTCAGGAAAAAATGCAAACTGACGTTGTTTAAACCAATTTTAGTAAGGCATTTGATTCTTTTAGTCATTCTCTGTTGCTTCAAAAATTAAATATTATTGGATTTCCATCAAAACTCGTATTGTGGCTTTCGGAGTACTTGTGTGGTCGAACACAAAAATTAGTTTTTAAATCGTCTGTATCTAAACCCATTTTTGTTACCTCTGGTGTACCCCAGAGTAGTCTCCTTGGACCTTTGCTATTTAATTTGTTTATTAAAGATCTTCCAGCAGTTATTACTAACTCTTTTGTATACATGTTTGCTGATGATGTGAAGCTATGTTTCACCTCTAATGATGCTTCCCTAATTAATTTACTACAGTCGGATTTAGGTGCATTGTCAGCCTGGTGTCGTTTTAACTTACTCAATCTCAATTGTTCAAAATGTAAAGTCATGTCTTTTGTAGAAGTTCCCCTCATAATGCCCACTACTTGCTTGATGCTTCACCACTTGACCGCGTGGTTGAAATTAAAGAATTAGGCATTATTCTTATTATTATTATTAACCAGGATAGAATTGAATCTGTGCAGAAGAAGTTTCTTCTATTTGCCCTTAGAAATTTTAACTGGGTTCCTGGAGTTGACTAACCCCCGTATTCAAGTAGACTCCTTTTAATAAATCTTCCCTCCCTGTTAAACCGTAGAACTATGCATGAAGTATTATACATTACTAACCTACTTAATGGTGAAATCGAATCATCAGTTCTTTTTAGTCGAATTAAATTTAAGGTCTCAATTAGATCTTCACGTTACTTTTTACCCTTAGCCTTGATCGTTGCTTCAGCAACTATTTAATTCATGAACCATTTAGTGTTATATGTTCTGACTATAACAAACTTTATTCTCTTGTCTCCCAACGCCAGTTCTAAAGAGATCGATCCTTTTTGCTTTATCTAATCGTAACCACTAATTCCTAATCTAATCTGGGTTTTCCCCAACCCAGCAACAAATGTTGGACCACTAATTTTATTGTTGAATTTCCCAGATCTTTAACGTTGCTGGCAGTGCGCTCGAGAACAAAAGACATCTACAACGTTTGGTAGTACGTGAAAGACTGATCGACTTATTTTATGTGCAAGTAGTAAACGGTTCAACTTATCGAGTACATCGATATACATAATACATTATAGGATTGTCAGCTCAACTCTTCTCCCCAATTCATAAACGTATTCAATTATTTTAGGCCGAGCAATGCAGTACATTTTACATGATTTACCTTTGATAAATCCTTAGTTAATATGTCGGCAATCATTTCTTGAGTCGGACAGTACTTTAAATCAATTACATTTTGTTCATAGCTGTTTGTTACATGGTGATATTTAACATATATATATATATTTATCAATATATTTACTTCTAGCGTGATATACTGGATTTCTTACAGGATTTATAGCGCTAACAATACCGCCATGTACAGTAACGCAATTTAGTTTGAAAAACAATTTCATTTCATTTGCTATTTTGCTTAAGTAAATAGATTCCTTTGTAGCATCAAAAAGAGCCATGTATTCTGCCTCCGTACTGCTGAGCGCAACTCACTTGTGCTTCTTTGATGTCCATGAAAATACAGAACTGCCCACACGTATGCGTAGCCTGTATAGGACTTCCTTTCCGTTGAATCGCCTGTCCAATCTGCATCCGCGTAGCCTTCAATCGGTTTAATCGTTCTCTTATAGACTAACGTCAGATCTGCTGTAGAGTGCAGATATCGCTGCACCTGCTTTGCCGCTGCTAGGTGATCGCAGTAAGGATCCGAGTTCCTTTGGGATAGTTTGCACACAATGACAGATTGATACTCCACTTATCAATACGCTTGCACTTATCGCTCTGACAGAGTATGCTTCTTCTGGCCAACATGAATCGCACCGGTCTCGTCTTCTCATTTTACTTCCAGACTAAGAAAGTTGGCGACTGCTCCTTTATCAACAACCTGAAATTCAGAAGCAAGAGCATTTTTAGTTGCTACCATCTCACCCATGTCTGAGCACGCCAACAGCAGGTCATCAACGTAGACAGCAATCACGTTGATCGATTTCGACTTTGAAGTCTTCGTGTACAGGCATGGCTCGCTTGCACATGCCCTGTAGCTAATCCTTTTCAAAACGGCATCTAGAGTTTGATTCCAGACACGGCCTGCTTGTTTTAAGCCGTACAGCGATTTCTTAAGCTTCAGCACTTCTCCTGACTTCTTGGCATAGTGCTCCGGTTGAGTCATGTAGACCTCCTCCTCTAGATCGCCATATAGGTATGCGCCAGACACATCCAGTTGATGAACGAACAATTCATATTCGGCCATACGTATAGTAGCGTAGCGAACCACTGGTGAGTATGTCTCGTCGTAGTCAATGCCATATTTTTGACTGAACCCATTCGCCACCAAGCGCGCCTTGTAGCGCTCGATTTCTCCAGATAAGTTCCGTTTTATCGTAAACACCCATTTGCATCCAATAGGCTTTTGACCTGCTGGTAGTTTCACCAGTTCCCACGTGTTGTTACGTATCAAAGCGTCATATTCACTTTGCATCGTCGATTCCCACTGATCAGCCTGAGGACTCGCTAGTGCTTGTTGTACCGTTACAGGTATCTCGATGTTGCTGTTAAACATCATATTTACCATATTATATTGTTTACTTGGCCGTCCACGTAATCCAGTCCTGAATATTTTTGGTCTGCCTGGTCCTCTCTTAGCCGCTTTATTCTCCTCCTGCTCGCTTTCCACCTCTTCGGCATTTCTATCTATATCGTTTTGATCTGTGGCATTCTCGTTTGCGTCCAGCTCACTTTCCACCTCTTCAGCATTACTATCTAGATCGTTTTTATCAGTGGCATTCTCTTTTGCGTCTAGCTCACTTTCCACCTCTTCAAGCAGCGTCGTGATGTCAGTTATTTCTTTGGATCACTCTCTATGAAATAAACGTCTCTACTGATCTTTACATCAACTGTGATTTTATCATACAAACGATACGCCTTTGAAGTATCCGAGTAACCGACCATTACATACTCTTTGCCCTTCTCTTGGAATTTTTCTTTGGGTCTTTATCTAGAGCAACTGCAATGCACCCAAACACTCTCAAGTGTTTAACTACTGGCTTGTGTCCAGTAAACAGCTCGAATGGCGTTTTGCCATCAATAGCTTTGTGGGCGATCGGTTTCTTAAATACGCTGCACATGCTACAGCCTCCGCCCAAAAACTTTAATTTTTTCCTGCAGCGTTTATCATTGTTCTTGCCATTTCTACTAGGGTTCTATTAAAGCGTTCTGCTACCCCGTTTT